>CAEGAF010084630.1:0-12472 GCA_903067075.1 Micropoecilia bifurca | reverse complement strand
TGCAAGAACAACAGGCATCAGTGATCTTGTCCACAGCTATATTTATGCTGAGGGTCTGAGGATCTGCTGTTTTCCTCATCGACCGCTAGCTTTTCGCTGTGACGCCACAATGTTGGAGGCATCGTGTGGCTAAAACACCTTGATGTCGTCCAAAAAGATGACATGAACTTGTTGGTTCCCCTGTCCATGTCATGGCTGATATTTTGTGAAAATCCGGCAGAAATGCTAACCTACTTCACTCAGAAATACTCTGCAGAGAGTCAGTCGAGATGAAATTACACATAGAAACTAAGCAACGCGAGGCTTTGCTTGTGAGACATGCAGCCACGTGAGACTTTCGAGGGGCGTTTCTGGGTGGAGCTTGGTAAGACCCATTGGAACAAAATTTAATCTAATGAAACATTAAGCCACAATTAATAGTAAGTCGATATATAATAGCGTCTCATGTAGCATGTTGTTTGTTTTTGTCCCATCAGCCACTGGCGTCCTGTACGTCATTAACCGCTACAAACAGGTCCTCTCAGCCTTCATCAAGAAGAAGAGCATGAGCGAAGCCTTCCGCCACCACGGCATCGACAGGAACACCATCGCCAACACGGCCTCCATCGCCGAGCTGCACCTTGCCGGGAAGGAAATGATCCCCCTGGTGGGCCAGTTTCGCCAAGGAGAAGAGACTCTGGTGAATTACGCTCAGAGATGCACCTTGGTCATCGACAGCGACCCTGAACTGTCCAGGAAAATCGACCAGATGAAGGCGAACGGCCAGCTGCTGCCCATATCAGGGAAGAGGTCCAGGGTGCTGCATTCTCACATGCAGCCACTAGGGGATGCTACAGAGAGCATCTTAATAGGCTGATGATTAAAAATAAACACTCAAAGAAGAGAGGGATGGTGGGTTTTGTTCCAGTTGAAGCTGCTGTTTTATGTTGCACATCCTTTAATTATTCTTTTTTTATTGGTCACATTATTTCTGGGGAAAATGTAGCAGTTAAACTCAGAAGTTTTTATCTGTGCAGTAGCGGAAATGTCCACCAGATGGCAGCATTCACCTGTTATTTGATTCTCATAAATTATTTCAAAATGGCGGACTTTCAGGTTTCTTTTTTCCCCAAGTATGTGATTTTTAATAGAGGTGCTTGACTTGTATAATTTATTACATTTTTGTGATAAAAAAAATCTTATTATTTATTAAAAATATTTTGCTATTTGCCTCTGTTTACATTCAGGACGATTTAAAACAAGCCTGACAGAATAATACAGCCATATTTCATATGTTTTGATGAGGCCTGTTAAAAATACCGTTTGAAAATAACATGTACGCAGGAATTAAAGATGCTTTATTTCCTTATTTTATATCTGATTCATATTTTAATTGTAAATGTCTTGTCATTAGAAAATCATCACAACTAACAGAAATAAAAGCTGGAAAACAATCAGTGGAATTAATGTGTTTCATGTATCACATCTGTAACAGACGTGTGTAAACACTAAACATGTACATATTATTTTTAACTGTAAGGAAGCTGAAAAGTGTGGCATGCATTTGTTTTTGAGTCAAAACTTTGTAGATCTGTGTTTCGCTGCAATTCTACCTCCAAATGTTTTACTACATTGATCAAATATACAGTGTATGTTATACGTTAACATACGGTGAGGATAAGGCAGCAGAATTAGAAAATACTGCCACCTGCAGGTGGGAGTTAGCATCGCTTCAACCCAATATTATTAACTATTTTTGTGGAAAATTTGCAATAAACTCACATTTAATCTGAAATGACTGAAAACAAATGTCTGATTCTCGGTTCCACTGTCTTGTTTGTCCTTTTGCATAAAATCCCAATGAAATTCTGTGAAGGCGCTCCGTTGCAGCTGGAGGCTCCAGATGAATATTTTTAGATCATGACTTTGTGAAGCACCCTCAGCTAATGGTGTCACAGCAAAACGTCGCAGTTTCCTTCTCACAGAGTGACAAATTACTTGTGCAAAGCCATTACAGGGTTCTGCCCCCTCACTGCTTATCTTTGCATGAGACTCTGTCTCTGTCACTCAGATTATTTCTGTCCACTTATCTCCCACCGTCCTCTGCTGTGTTTCCTGTTACTCCTTAAATCTCCCTGTTAAACGTTTGTTCTGTTTTTGTGAAGATTTTGGCTGATTTTCACATTTTGTGGAGTTTTAGAAAATGTAAACGGTTGTCATTGTATGGCAGAAATCTAAAAACCTGAGGGAGTCCTTGCCCTCTTTTTACAGTTTATTTTTTTTAACTGTCTAAAATATGTCTATTATTGCCATTGGTTAATGAAGTGCATCTACTGTTAACAGGAATTCTTGTGCAACTTTGTGATTTAAAAGGATGTAGAGCTGCAAAATATATAAAATAATCATAACTTAATTTGATCAAAGTGTGATTAACAGTGTAGTATTCAAACAACATGCTGTCTTACCACGGCGTATTAGGGCCAATAGATGAAAAAAAGGGAAAAACTTTAAAGTTTTCTACATTTCTGACCTACAAAAATTGAACATTTGCAAGAAATTTTTTTTTTTACTTTTCAACCTCAGAAGTTCCAAAACTTTTTTCTAGAAAATGTACGAGATTAATCATTCCTTTTCAAACTCAGATATGTCCAAGTTTTTTTTAAAATGCAAAATTTCTGTGATTAATCCCAAACTTACTGAGTTTTTTTTAAAGAAAAATGTCAAATTTCCAAACTCAGAAATTTCAGTTTGTTTTCTATAATGTTGATGAGACTAATCTCAAAATTTCAGATTTTTTTAGATGCAAGTCTACTTCCCTTTTACTCTCATTCGCCGATGAAATACCTAATGTAGGTAGTACAACCTTAAAACACCCATTGTCATGGTTACCCAATAAAAACAGGTAACCATGACAACGGTGATTGTTTTCGACTACATCAGTCGGCTTTTTGCATTCGGGTTTTATTTATCTACCTCTCTATGTCTCGATAGAGGTTGAGATTTGGGTAATTTGTTTTTGGGGTTTTCTTTGGGAGTTTGGGTTTTACGTCATGCTTGTGTTTTTTTTTTTCTTCAAGGTGACAAAAACAAAAAAATAGCTTGACAGTGTCAGTCAGATCTGGCGGCTCTTGGCCAGCCAGACAGAGGGACAGGTGCAAACCGGTGATGTGTTTGCGTCTCTGCCAGCTTTCTTCTGGTCTCCACCTCCCGAGGCAGGAACATGTCACTCCTGCTCTCTTTGTGCCAGATTTAACAGCCTGGGTTGTAGCTGCAGATATTATAGTGTAGCAACTGGGGAATGTGAGGCTAACGACTGGAGGATGTGGGCCTAATCGAGCCTGAAGCAGCCGCCGCTCCTCCCCCCGAGTCCCAGCTGGGACTCCATTTTGTGCCTTTTTTTGGCTGCAGGTGCTACGTCACTGCTCAAAATTCAAGCCACTCTCCTCCTCCATCTCCGTTTTCCTCCTTCCTGTCCACCTTCTTGCTCCCGACCTTGACAGAAAGGAGCATCTGGACTTTCTCACCCACAGCAGCTTGTAATCTCCACCAATCATTGACCTAATGGTGCAAGTAAAATGCGTGTGAACTGGTGAAATTGGGTTCGCCTGAGCTGAACCTGCTGTATAACAAAGCAGAGGCCTTGTTATGTAAAGGATTATTAGGACTGTAATGGAGCCAAAGAGCTCAGACTGCAGAGTAAACAGAGTCACAGAGTCAGATTAACGGTTTATATTTGTTTCTAATAACTCATTTGTAAAAGTACAAGATGTTTTTGTTTACTCTGAAAAAAATGTTAATACCTCTGAAATCTTTCATTTTATTTCAGGATATGTTAATTTGTAAAATTATTCCTAATTTTCCTTCCTCTCTACAGTGATTTTCTACGTTTTTCTGCTATATCTAATTAAAAAAAAGAATATGGATGGACAGACGGATGGATGGACAGACGGATGGATGGATGGATGGACAGACGGATGGATGGACAGATGGATGGATGGATGGATGGATGGATGGATGGATGGATGGATGGATGGATGGAGGAACAAATGACGGATGGAAAGATGGATGGATGGAGGAACAAATGACGGATGGATGGATGGATGGATGAATGGATGGATGGATGGATGGAGGTATGGATGGATGGATGGAGGAACAAATGACAGATGGATGGATAGATGGATGGATGGAGGAACAAATGACGGATGGATGGATGAATGGATGGATGGATGGATGGATGGATGGAGGAACAGATGGATGGATGGATGGATGGATGGATGGACAGATGGATGGAAGGATGGATAGAGGAACAAATGACAGATGGATGGATGGATAGATGGATGGATGGATGGATGGATGAACAGATGGACGAACAGATGGATGTCATCCATCCAAGCTGCTGGTCGTTTCCTATGGAGAGCCAATAACATCCTGAACATCTAGAAAACCATCTTAACTTCCATGTCTTTCACCATAATATGACAAATTGACCTGCCATATTTCACCTCACCAGTTTAAATTGAGTTTCTTCCTCTAACACACTAGATGCAGTTTATTAGAACTGGTGGACGCTTCAGACTCCTGACTCTATCACTAATCAAGCAAAGAAATCCTCCTTCAAAGCTTTTAAAGACAAGAAGTCTTACTGACTGCAATATGGCGGCATGTGCTTGACCCGTAAATGAGCCACCAGGGGGCAGTGTTGCACCCGGAACAGCCCTTAGCTGGAAAACCTCCAAATAAGTCTCTTTTTTTCCTCGTTTTTTGTCGGTTTTCTGTTTTTTTTCTCACTTCCTAAGGTGCCAAAAATAACCAGGGGGCATTTATTAACGGTATTTGCGTTCCGCTGTTTTAAAAACGGCGAACAATAATAGATGCTAATCACAAATCATCACAATTACTGGGTTTTCTGCTCGATCAACAAGTCCGGAGGTTCTCCTCCATCTGGTTGTCACTGATAAGGAATAAACTGCAGGCTGCTGGATAATAGTCTAGCAAGCTTAAAAGCAGAGAAGAAGAAGGGGGACAAACGGCCCCTCAGTGTGAATGATGGGGCCGGAGGGTTTGGGTGGAGACGACATGCTGGCAAACACGTAATTCTGCATGAATGTGGGGAACAAGATGGCTGCAGTGGATGTGAGTCACAGCATGTTTACAGTGAAATCTGAGTCACTTAGAGAAGGACGCGAAGCACAAAGCGACCTATTTCTGCTCGGTTGTAGAAAATATACTTTAATAGGGAAAGAAGTCATGAAACACACGACGCTTAGTTACCACTTTATGATGCGTTTTCAAAGCTGCATCAGGTTCTGATCCGGATCTCTCCCCAGAAACTAACCTGCGGACTCGTGTGACGCACAGTGACGCAGACAAACGTGCGAAAATGACGTCACGAAGGAACCCCAACGCCACCGTCCAATCAGAGTTGGTTTCTGGTCCAGTGACGCAGGAGATATGAAAGGCACTACGATCTGAATTTTGATTGGTTTTTATTTTTTCTTTTAGTTTGATACACAAAAAGTCTGGAAACATCTGTTTCCTTATTTATCTCAAAAGTTTTGGCTTCTTATACTTTGTCTTCAAGGTTACACTGAAAAAATATCCTACTTATTATGTCTCATTGTGTTTGAAATAAGACTAAATTAACTTACAAGTGACTCTTCAGCCAGATATTAGAGCTTATTTTAAGTAAATGATTCTTTATATTGATTTTAAAAAGTACTTGTTTCAATACTTTAAGATATTAACATGATATATATGACAAAAAATAACTAAAATGCCAAAATATAATTTGAGAGCAAGTCAAGAGAGTTGAGAAATTACAAAACAAAGTTTCTAGGTATGAAACTAAACTATCAACCTTATCA
This sequence comes from Micropoecilia bifurca, assembly GCA_903067075.1. Lineage (NCBI taxonomy): Eukaryota > Metazoa > Chordata > Actinopteri > Cyprinodontiformes > Poeciliidae > Micropoecilia > Micropoecilia bifurca. Next base: position 6,629 of record CAEGAF010084630.1, on the reverse strand, counting down.
TGTTAGTATAAATCTGATACTTGGTATCGATATCAATATTACATTAAAAATCTGCACATTTTTCATAATTAATTTGGAGTTTCATTCCACAAAAACTGAACTGAATAGTGCGGTGTGTGTTTGTTTTGGGAATTTTTGTTTGTTATATTTGTTATCTTTAATGATACCTTCTTATAAATTATACTTATGCAAAGGGTCCATTTCATTAATATAAACCCACCTTATGCAAAAAGTACAGCCATCATAATGAATAACTTTCACCAACTTGATGCAGAACGAACAGGATTTACATCACAACTCCCACTGGCTGCTGTTTGGACGGTGAGTCACTGTTTGGTCCTCAAGTGCAAGTCATGAACTCTGCTGATGGCTCTTCATGTGGGATGAAAGGAGTTTGGGTGAAAATGGTCAAGACCAATTCACTGGTTGAGATCTATTTTAGATTTATGGAAAAGGTTGGGTTGTTTCCAGGCAGAGTTTAACTTTAAGTAAAACAGAACATATTTTCTGAAGAAAGCGCAAATGAGTAAATGTTTAATTTGTTTGGCAGAAAATTAGCAATACTAAAAAAAAATTAAATAAGTGGATATAGTAGCTATAAGACTACTAAAGGGCAAGTCCTCATGTGGATCGATGTTTTTAAATGTTTTTTATTTTTACTTTTAATAATGATTTTAAAAATCTTTTTCAAAATCTCTGTCTCTTTCTGTTTTTATTTTTTTTAAATTGTGTAAAGCACTTTGCAATGCATTGCTGCTGAAATGTGCTGTATAAATAAAATTTGATTGATTGATTGATTTAACAAATAAATTAATTTTATTATTAATAAAAGCACTTTCTCTGGTCATTGTAACTGTTTTTGTTTTGAGGATTTTTATTTGTTATTAACAGTGCTGTTGTGTTAAGACAGTAACATTCACTGTCATTTCTTTGCTTTCAATGTCTGTTTAACTTCTAATCTAACAGAAACAAAAAAAAGTGAATAAATTCAAGTCTTTAGCCCATAATTTTACCATTTTATTTTTCTAACTTCTAATAGCAGCTATAGCTTTATGAAAAAAGTCTTAAGAATTCACAAATTTTGATACAATACCTTCATTTTTGTTATTTTCCCAGCATTTGTAGGGCTGACACAGTTTATGGATGTAATCATGATGAACTGATTATTTGAAATAATTGCTAACTGGAGTGTACAGACTCAAAAAAGGCAATTTACTGAAAGTACAGCACAGTCAAAGCAGGATGTAATAAAAAAAATGTACAAAAATAAACACATTTTCCATTTTCTGTAAGTATGTTAACCACAATTGGTATAGTTTTACCTTAACAAGGTTCAAATTCTGAAAAAAATTGTTTATGCGTGTCTTTTAATTTATTTCTAATATTGTATAATAAGAAAAAAGCTAAAGTGGCCAAATGAAAAATATTCAGAATGGACCAATTTTGTTATCGGATTAACCGATTAATCGCCAGAATAATTGATAGATTCATCTATTGTATATGTTTGTATTCAAATAAGATTTGTTTCCCGTCGCATAATGGAGAGACTGCAAACTGTGCAGCTTACACAACAAAGCAGCAGTAACGCGCGTCGACATAATGCGCAAGGTCGTTCGGTCAACCGAAGAAAGCAGTGCCAAAATGGCGCACTGCATCGCTCTGGCACTGATAGCCTAATGATCTTTACATCAACTGCATTCCCGATGTTCATTTCACTAGATCTCCTATAAGACAGCTGGGGAAGTGACGGTCCGGCGCTTCGCCACAAAGCGCAGCCATTGACGCAAACCAGGGGCCCGTCAGTCATTCACGCCACGTCACCGCGGACACAATAGCATCATCAGTGGCCTTATTCAATCAGTCTTCACAGGCGGCGCCTGGCTCGGCTGCGGCGGAGCGGAGCCGTCCAAGGATCTGCATCACTGGAGCATCAACAATCAGAGCAGCGCCTCCTTAAATCTCCTCCAAGTGTTTCTCTGATTTCTGCTGATTGGACCTGACGCGCTGCCGTCGCTCCACCGGCCGCTCTGCGTGTTTGGTCAAGCAAACTCAGAAAGACAATGTTTCTGTTTCTGCTGCGTGAATGTTGGAGCCAGATGAGACGAGAGGTGCGTTTGAAGTCCTTCTGTGTGAGAATTTACCTGCTAACGCAGCGGGATGCGTTCAGGTACAGGAGGCTGCACTGCAAAAACACGACGTGATTTTACCAAGTGTTTTGTCTCGTTTCTAGTCTTAGTGCGCTTGAAATAAGACAAAACTGACTTACAAGAACATTTTTAGCAACATATAGGAGCTTGTTTCAAATAAATTATTCCTTAATATTGGAGTTTACGTAATTACATTTACTTGAGAAACTTTTTTTTAATGTACTTCCAGGAGAATTTTTACGTTTACTTGAGTAAGAATTTCTCCTCCTAATTGAGTAAAATGTCTGGATTTTCTACCCACTGGATGAAAAACAAACATGTTTAAACCAGAACTTCACCAGACTCACTCCTGCAGGTTTGGTTAAAGTTTCATAAGTTTTTTATTAAAATAAAATTATTTTCTTTTACCTGATTTTTTGCTACATATATAAATTATTGTCAGTTTGTCCTTATTTAAGCATTTTTTCCTCCTGATGATGTAACTTTTAAATATTAAATTATTAATCAGTTACTCAATACTTGAGTAGATTTTTTTATCAAATACTTTTTTACTTGTACATGAGTAAAAATATGTTGAAGTAGTTTTACTCTTACTTTAGTACATTTAATATTGATTTAAAATAAATACTGGTTTCACTTGCAGATAGTTCCACTTAAAACACTTTTTCATGTTTTAAGTGGAACTAGTACATCTTTCCAATATTCAGGACTAAATGACTTAAAATAAACTCCTATATCTTGCTGAAAGGTTCCTTGTGAGTTTCATCTTTTTTCAAGCATGTTTAGATATTTGCAATAGAAACTGGACCAAAAATACTTGATAAGATTTTGTTTTTTTTGCAGCAGTAACATTGATTTGGGCATGCTGCATTCAAAGAGTGTCAGAAATACAGATCAATGCCCTTATCAGTCAGTCAATCTGCCTTAATGGCCTGCAGAGTGTCCTTCAGGTCACAATGTCGCATCAAACTGCAAAAGGAAAAGCTTAAAGGTGGAATGTTATGCTTCCTTGAACACATTAGGATACATCTATGGGTGATGCAAACATGTTCTTTACATTTTTGTGCACAAAATTATTCTTAGATAATGAGCTTTTAGTCTGTTTTAGGGCCTCTTGTCACTTTAGATCCAAATAACTTAAGCAGATGCAAAATTATACAACTATACACCTTTGAAAAGCAGAAGTGGAGCCTCCTGCACAACCATCAGGGATGCAGCAAGTGGTTTCTGGATGGTGAATCAACAACAAAACTCTTGTCTTTTCCAGCAGCCATTTTACAGTGCATACAGAGGTAAAACCAGCTGACCAAACATTCTAGAAGCTTGGTTTTGGTTGCTAGGCAACAGGCTGGGCTTGGCTGGGGTTGCTAGGTGACTCAGCAATTTGGAGGTTTTTGAAACGTCTCATTTTCCAGATACCAAAAAACATTAACTTATTGCCAAAAATAGCTGGGTGTGTTTTGTTTTTTTTTTAGAAGCAGTTGAGACCCAAATGAAAAACAAAAACAATGTGAATTTTGCCTAATTTGTTCTCTTCAATCATTCAAGAGTGGTTAAAATCCAAAGGCTTAGCACTTTTTTTAAACGACAAAATATGAATCCAGTTAGCTTTAATGGAAATACTTGCTGTACCAAATGACACTGCGAAGACATTTTTGATAACAGTGTAGGGTTCAGCGCGACGGCCTGAGCAGACAAAGCTGAACTACTTGTCCGCCAGTTCAGAACCACTTCAGTTTCAACAACATAATTGTCCTCAAGCCTTTTATTAGTGATCTGATTCCCAACGTTTCATCTGTCAGAGGAGCTGGGCTGAAAACGCGTCTGAGAGCCTTTAATCTCAGGTAAGACTCTGTTTTTATAAAAATGTTCTAAAATATCACAGCTTTTAGTATTTTATGAGCATTTGAGTCACTATTCCGGTCTCTAGATTATTCTGCATAAAAATCAAGGCGGTTATATTATGTAATTATGTGCAAAGATATTTAACTTTAGTCAAACGTGCCATCAGGTTTGACCTTGTAACTGTTAAAAGGAAACTGGGTTCAGCTTAAGCTTTGCAGGAGGATTTCTGAATCCTGTCTCCTTCCTGTGGTGTCGCAGGATGAAACGTTGAGCTGAGGCATCAGTCAGAGCAAACACTGTTTTTCCTGGAGTGTTTTTTCTACAGCAGTATGTAGGTTACCTGTCAGGAAATTAAGCTCATTAACTGTTTATGTAACGTGTCGTACACCATGCTGAGTTCCCTGATATTTTACGTTACTCAAAGATTTGTGGTAAGAGATTATAACTGGAGAAGAGCAGGTTTGGCACTTTATGCAGTTTCTTCATAGAGAAAAGATATAACTGGATACTAGAGCTGCAACAAGTAAATTAGATATTGATTAATCAATCATTCTAACGATTAATCGGTTAATTGGGTTAAAAAAATGTCACATTCTACAGATTTTTCATTTGGGAATGTTTTATAGAATATTAGAGATGCATTAAAATGCAAATAAACAATTCATTTCCTTTTTCTTTAAGTAAGAAAATAAACATTTTACTGCCCAGAATGCAACAATATAGGATTCCTTTAGTTTCGACCATTTGTACCAAAGGATCTGCAGCTAAAAAAAACTCTTTAAGATCCATGTTTGATTTAACATCAGTACAGTTTCAAATTGATTTGTTGATCATTTTTACATTTATGGATTGATATTTGAGTAGCAAAAAATGCCTAATAGGAGGTGAAGCTAAAAGTATGTCACTTGAGGAGTTTTGGGTAAAGAATATTCACAAATCTTAAATGCAAAACATTATTTTACAGTTTTGGGTTTATTGCAGCTCTGATAATGTTGTTCTTTCATCAAATAGCCTTATTTTTCTGCCAGTTAACGATTAATCGGATCATTCATTTAAGTCCTACCAGGAACCAGAAACCAGTCCAAATTAAATCCAGTTAGTTTGTTACAGTTCTCAGATGTTATTTCAACAATTGTTGAAATAATCACAATTAATCATTCTCAGGGAAAAATGGTGATTTCTTATTGGTGCTATTGGATAAAAAGACAAAACAAAACATTTTCCTTCTTTGTGTGGATTTGCTGACAATATCTACGTACCCATATCCATGAATTGTGCTTTCTCTTTGTACTCTGTTAGAAATACAAGAACATTTCCTGAACTTGGATATTTTACTATCAATTTCTACTCATGATATGTTTTTTGGTGCCTTTTAATTAATATATAAAATGAAGAGCAATGCAGTAGTATTGGAATATAGTAGCTATTCACACCATCAATGACCAAATAACTCTTCATAAACCTCATATGAAGCCCAAATATGTCCCTGTGTCACATCATCAGTACCCATGAATCTCTGTCAAAGCATCAACATTTGACAACCGCGTAATATAAACAGGTTAAATGATGAGGTGGGGGCAGGGAGGCTCTGTCCTCCAGTCTGGACCTTTGTCTGCTCTAATCATTCAGCTAGCATAGCCGTCGGTGTATTTCCATCCTTGGTCTGAGTCCAGCGTTCATGAGCCATTTGTAAAGCAGCGGAGCAGGAAATGAGGTTGGAGCTCTGCAGTCGCCGGAGCCTGGAGGAGCCTTGCCAGATCCGCCGGGCTCCACCCACACCGACGGGGTCAGCAGTGACGGCTGGGGCTGTGAATACAGGGGAAGGGATCGCAAACTGGTGCTAATGGACAAAGACGTCTTTGTTCTCCAAATTTATTACAGTAGAAACGGAGGCTCCATGAAGCGAAGTTATTGATGAGACGCCGTCCAGTGTTTGTCCTCTGTGAGGACTGGGAGTAGCACTCTGACTCAACTGCTGTCTGGTTTCTTCTTCTTGTCTTATTTTAATGGCTTCTTTCCATTTTGGGTTCTGGAGCTGATAACTATGTCATTATTATTATTATTATAGAAATGAGTCCAGTTGAAGCTCCAGTTTTCTACATAATTGTTAAAATTGTCACCATAGTGACAGTTTGTTATGAGACAGATAATCAGTCAGAGCTACTATTGCTGTCTGAAGAACTGACCCAATCAGAGCCAGGAGGCGGGGCTTAGTGCTGTCAATCAGCGGTGTGTACTCACTAATTCTAATCATAGAGAAACAACTCACAATTACAGGAAAATTATCAATCTGCTGTCATCGGTGGCCATGCTAACTAGCATTAGCATTCACAGCAAGCTGTGCTAGCTACATCGTAGCAGAGAGAAAGGTGATTAACAGCGCTAAGACCCGCCTCCTGGCTCTGATTGGTTGTTTCTAAATAGTACTGGAAGAAGGCAGATGAAACAGATTTTTTCACAGATTATCTGTTTCACACAAACATGTAAAAACATTTTATATACCGTATTTTCCGCACTATAAGGCGCACCTTCAATGAATGGCCTATTTTAAAACCTTTTTCATATATAAGGCGCACTGCATTATAAGGCGCATAGAATAGACGCCATAGTTATTTTGCCACCCGTCCGGTATTGAAC
>CAEGAF010084628.1:0-11454 GCA_903067075.1 Micropoecilia bifurca | reverse complement strand
ATTTCTTTAATTGTTTTAAACGATTATAATGTGTTGAGTTCTGCTCCTGGACAAAGGCTTTTACAGGCATCATACCCTGACTACAATGTTTAAAATAAAAAAATATTCAGCAAATACCTGAAAAATAAACATTGTTGTGTCACATGACCAGGTTAGTTTAGTCAGATACTTGAAAAAATTATATTATGTGCATATTTTATTCAAATTTTGTGCTTTATCCATAGGACCTGTTTTGTCCCTATTCTCAAGATATCTATCTAGATCTATCTAGATAGATAGATAGATAGATAGATAGATAGATAGATAGATAGATAGATAGATAGATAGATAGATAGATAGATAGATAGAATTTTAATTACATTTAAATATTGCTATCTTGTCAAATAACATCAAGTTGTCTCTCAAGATGCCTGAAACTAAACTGATTTCTACAGATTTGTTTTTTAGTTTCATACATGAAGGCTAAAATTAATATTTTTTTCAGTTAATGAAAAGCAATGGCACGCCATTTACATATAAGTCTGAAGTCACCAGAACATGTGATAATTTAATCAGATTTAAATGTATTATTGAACAAGTTTGACCAGCAGAATGTATTCCTGTCATAACGTCTGTCAGCTAAACAGAGATAACTGAGGTGTTCCAGAAGACCAAATTAAAAGTTGTTTAATTCAGTGTTTTTATGGCCTTTTTATGGCAGAGTAGCGTAGCGGTTAGCTGCTGCTGATTTCACTGAACAAATACTCCAGGCTGCAGGTTTCCACTGAACCGTCAGCTCTCTAAAGTCCAAACAGAAAGCTGTCTTTCCATGAAGGCTCGGTCCAGATTAGCGAATCAGCTGCCCTGATGCAGCCCATTAAGCTTTATGTAAATGTGGCTGCACATGTCAGTCTGGTCTGGTTAAATGCTACTGTGTTTTTGGTGCAGGGTTTTACATGTGTGTCAGTTCAGATGACTATAATTACCAAAGTGAAGCTTGTTGGAACAAAGGTGATGTCAGACCTGAGGCAGAAATTATGACTACTGCTGGTAAAAACACTGTTAAAGTTTAAATTCAGAAATGCAACAAACTGCTATCAGTCGTCTAAGAAAAGACATGACTTGTCATTTGAAGTTTCTGCTGTTAGCTTCTGGAAGCAAATCTGGAGTTAGACTGAAGTCCTGAGTAATACATTTGCTTTTAATATTTACAGTAACTTGGCTTTGAGACTTAGAGGCATTGACTTTTTAAGCTTTCATGCTCTGTTTCATGCTCAGTATATAAGTGTTGGGTTGGATTGCACAACTTGTATTTTTGTGTTAGAGTCAACAATGAACTGTCAAATATAAGTATACAACCTTTTAAATGATCTTCAGCAGTTATGATGTGTTCAGAAGATTCTCTCATATGAGTAAAGGTCACATGGAGACATTATCTCACTACCGGACAGCTTCACTCAAACACTAAGTTTGTTGTTTTTACATCTTATTTTTGGCATTTGTGTAAACAATAATTAAACTGGAACGTAGCAGAGCAGTCGGCATCATTCAGCAGTCTGTGGGTCGTCACCCAGGATTCCTACCAGTTGGATGTTTTGTTCATCTTTTCACTTCCATGGCTCTGAAAATAAAATTCAACATATGTTGTATTGTTTTCAGTTCTTTTTTTTTATTAAAGCTGGTTTATTTTAAGATATTTATTAAAGAAAACAGTTAATGTAAGATGTTTGTAAAGTAAAAAATAATAATAAAATAAATAAGGTGCATGGCACATTATGTCCAATTTTTTCCACAGAATGTGTTGTCAGTATTCAGTACAACTGAGCTGAAAACTAAATGAATCTGTTGAGGAAAAAGGACAAACAATCAAAATCTTCAACTTGATTGTACGTTTGCAGACCTTTGAACTAATTCTTTGTTGGATCACCTCATGACTCAGTCACAGTATTGAGTGTTTGATGGAAGATCACACTGGTTTCCCTTTGAGCAGCTCCAAATAGATCAGCCTGTGAGCCAGTCTGTGGTCCAGTGTTAGGCCCAGTGAGGATGTTGGGGCTCTTCATGTGAACCATGCAAACACGAAGAGCAGCACTAAGTCCAGCTGTGTTGGGTCTTTACCGCGGTCTCTACCTCAGTTCCTGTCAATTTACTGTTGAGTAAAGTCAACTATTGCAAAAAAAACTGCCAAAAAGGATCTCGCTTTGACCAAAGCATCAGATGAAAAGTGAGCCCACAGCATGATAGAGCCACTACCATGTGTCATTGTGGGTGATGTTTGGTGATCACCCACAATGACTGTTTGGCCAAAACTTACATTTTAGAATTTTTTGCTTAAAGTTCCAGTTTGATCAAATCAGACAGGAAAGCTCTGTGGAGGTGATGGACCGGACCGAATGTTTCCTCTAACAGTAAAAACTTCTAGCTTACACCAGTCATTTTAGCCCAGATGTTTGGAGGATACAAGACATTATTGTCAAATGTTGAACACAACCAGCACATGTTCGAAGTTCTTGCAGTTTCCTCAGTCAGACTCTGGTCAACCTCACTGAACATTTTTTTTCAACTTTTTTTAACCTTTTGACCAACATTTTGTGCAATAAGATCAAACTACAATATGATCTCATATAAATTGGATGAAGATGCAGCAGAGCAAATGTCAAGAGCATCCAATTAGGACAATGGCAACTCTGTGGTTAATCAGATCCTCTGGCAGCGTTATTATAAGAAGTGTTATTTCAAAAATGATTTGTTTAGGATTCTGTTCACTCTGATAAAATATGATAAATGTTCAATATACAAAACAAGTCTTAAGCTTTGCAGTTTGTTTGGTTTTATTGTTTAAATACAACATTTTGTGATTTGGGTCAAGTTTTTCTATCTAGTGAATGAAGTGTAACTTCAGGTGGGAGATGAGTTGTGTTTGCTAAAACGTCACAACAGAAACAACCTTGTCCATCTGTTTGGAACAAACGCTTTTCTGAACTGCAGTAGTTTTAGAAGCCGCTTTATTTTCTAAGCTTGGTGATTTTTAAATTTCAAAATATCAAATGACATTTCCATCTACAACATTGTGAAAATCTGTGATTTTTTTTTTTTTTTTTTTTTACAGATGCTTGGTTTCCACCTGCCACCAAGTGTTTCATCCATCTGATTATGTTCCTTGTTCTTTATGGTCCAAGGTGTCGTGTCAGGTGGGAATTGAACTGGCAGTTCTTGGGAGGAGTAGAGGGCAGGTTTCACACTATAATTCCTTTTTAAAAAGAAGCTCTGTCTCCATTTCTTTTACAGCTCTGATTAAAGGTGTCGTCACCATGTCATACCTATGATTATGTCTGAAGTCAATGGGGGGAGTGTGTGTGTGTGTGTGTGTGTGTGTGTGTGTGTGTGTGTGTGTGTGTGTGTGTGTGTGTGTGTGTGTGTGTGTGTGAGAGACAGGTCAGTGAATACCAGAGGGAACCTGTTCAGTAATGTGACTAACATACTGAGCCTCACAGGCCGGTGAAGCTTGACAACATTAATAATAGCTTCTTCTGTCAGGAGATGAATGACCTGCCTGCCTGTACCAGCCTGCTGGTCCAACCACAAACCCTGTATGCCCATCAAAACTGAGAAAGACAAGAAAAAGTCTCAGGATACTTACTGTTGAGTACTGGAGGATCATGTTTGTTGATCCTGCATATTAGGAGCTGAGGTCAAATACGCCTCTGATAGTATTTTTACAGTCAGATTCCCCTCAACTTTCCTCCTGCTTGTTTCTGAACTTTATATTTCTTCAAATAAAAACATTAACAGCTGTTTCACAGCAAACTTTCACAATTACTTACTCATAATATGGCAATATGAAGATCATATCCTTTCTGTGATGACATGGACATACATGGAGCCCAGCCGTCTGTCAGTTCATTATTCACAGAAAATTCACCTTTTCACTGAGTTTTTTTCATACACCACATTTAAAATATTCAAAGAATATTTTTGAAAAGTAGCGCCAGTCATTTTCCCTTCTGCTTATTGTCTGGATCCTGAAGGGTAGAGATAAGGAAGGCCATGGATGTTAGCTTTTGCAGTTATGCCAAGACTTTTCCACTTTGCTTATGAATATATTTTAACTTAGAAAATAGCTAGTTAAAAGCGTTTCTAAAATAGGTCCTCAAGTATTTGTGAATTTTAACTGTCCAGTGAATTTCAGAACAGCAGCAATCTGCTGGGCTGCTTTTACTATCGATATGGTCAAACTAACAGAAAACAAAATGTGAGATTAAAGCAACATAATTTAACAAATTTGGATGAAACCTTCCTGGCCAAAATCTACAAAAATAAATACCACACATTAGCTGATATTGATGCTTCAATTAAGTTTTTATCATTCAAAAGCAATGTCATTCCAATAATTTTATCTCTCACTGATATCTTGCACATGTTGAAAGGACCCTTAAAGTAAGTTGGGTCTTAGTTTCCCATTCAGGAAAAAAAAACAACCGTAGGAAACAAACAGAAAGTGAAATAAGTACAGAGGGATTAGTCTGTTTCATTCAGCAGGCAGAGGAAAAACACAAACAGCTTTATCCTAAGCAAGTTACAGGTTCTCTGCTAGTTACTGGTCCTGTCTAAGTAATTGTCTGATATAAACATGATGACGATAAAATGACGTGAAATCAATTTTGTTTCACATTGTCTTACTTTTCTATGAGTAAGTTATGAGGCTTTTCTCCTGTGGAACCAGCTAGGCCAAAAACTTTCCCTGGGTTATTTTGTGCTGTAATCATGCTGCAACATGCTGAGGCTACTGGAGGAAAAACTGACCATCTAGTGCACTCGCCTATTTTCTTCTTCTACTACTCACCATTTTGCATTACTTGCTGCATTTGAATGGTTAACTTTTTGTTTTGTCTTAGTGTTTTTCCCTCCTGGCTTAGCGTTCTGTCTGGCTGTGATTCCTCTAGGAGAGATTCTGCTGACATAATGCTGCCAACTTCTAAACATTCTTCCTCTCCTGTTAATAACTTTCTATGTTTCACTAACACAAAATACTCCTAGATCAGTTCTTCTGTTTCTCTTTGTGCATCTGTATCTTTGGGTATGTTTTCCAATGTTAGTTAATGTCTTGACATTTTGACTGTAAGTTAAAATCCTCAGTTGGATTCTGCTAAAAGGAGATAAACATTGTTGTGAAGATGAAAGTGTGTCAGAGTCAGAAGAGTAGGTGCTTCTTAAAGAGACAGAGGGCCATCTTTTAAAAGTTACAAAGCTATTTTTTCAATGTCATGCTTGTTATGGACATTATTTTATAATAACTGAAGGTAAGGTGGTTTGGTTATGGAGTTTTAAATATTTTAAAGGGGTCAGAGGATTTCTGTTTGACCTTTTTTTCTTAACATTTGCTAAGTAGCTTGAGTTTTATGTACTTCTTATGTTTAAATTTATTGATGCGTCATATTGAGCAAAATTCTTCATCTTTGAGTAGATCCTAAAAATAAGTCAAATTTAAACACCTTGTACCTACAATATTCAGATTCCTGGTGCGCTTTGATTTTCAGTTTTTGAGCAAACACAGTATAAAGAAAAAAAAAACATGCTATTTTAAATTTGCCCAGTTTGGCTGTTGCTGATGTGATACTTTTTTTAAGATAAACCTTTACTTTGAAGGTTTTGAACTTAAACCAAACTCACTTTTGATGAAATCAAAATACTGTCATTGCATGATAAAATGGTTTCTAAAATTATGTTTCTATCAAAGCTTTTATTTTTATAAAACAGGAAGAACGTTTACGAAGTGACTTTAAACTTGAGATCAACAGTTGTTACAGCTGACTGTAAGATGTAAATGTGTTTGTGTTGTACGAAGTGAGATAGTGACAAAATGTCAATATTGAATGTCATGACTGTTGACTTTAAAGGTTTATTTACATGTGAGGAAAAGAAACTCCTTTAAGATAAATGTCTCACCTGTGGCCCGGTAAGAAGCTCTTGAAACATCTGCACGGCAGTGAGTTTTTATCTAATTGAGATAGAAAGCAGAATATAATACAACTAACCATGAATGATAAGTGAAATATGTTACTTTCCTATGTAGAATTTTAAATGAGGACAAATCCTGAGGGATATTTAAATTGAACGGTTGGTGCAGACATTTTCAGAAAAGCTCAACTGTCTCAAAAAGTATTACTCAGTAAAAATACACAGAAGAAATGCTCCACAAATATAAAACATGGATGGTGAAATGGATGGGGTAGCTGCATCAATAGATAGAGAGGCAGATGAATAGATGGATGGTGCAGCTTGACTGCTGTGCCCTGCTCTGAACCTTCTTTTGTACCAAATTAGGGAGAGTATGAAAAGACAGAAAAAGAGAAAATGGCTGCTCTCTCCTTCTGCTTCTTGTTGTGCGATTTAATTTCCCCCAGCACCGGTGCTTCAGCTGAAATCTAATTTGAGTGAAAAATGGCAATCCAGCTGTTCCGTTGACAGAGCCCAACCAAAACATGGTTTTCTTTCAGCGCAAAAACATGCGGCGGCCATCTTCATCTGCACATCAATGACTGCTGAGCGGAGGCTGAGCTCAGCGCAGGGTGGTAATTATAATGTTCCTGCATGCATGTGTGTGTGCCTGTGTGTGTGTGTATGTGTGCGTGTTTTGTACTTTTACTGTGCGTTGCAGTGGAGGTAATTTGCAGCACTGCTCCTCCTCTGCTCTCTCTATAAAACTGAACGAATACAGAGAAAGAATGCATTGAGGCAGTTATCGAGATGAGAAGGAATGGAAATTATTTGGTTCATGCTCTCTCTCTCTCTTTCTTTTTACCTCTCTCTCCGCTCATTTGCTTTGTGTCACCAGGCAGGATGAGTTGAACCGGGAATTAAATAGCCCCCCTCTACCTCAACCTCCTCCCCATCTACCTCCTTTCCTAATCTATTATGCAAACAGAAGTGGTTAATTGTCCATATATTTGCATGCACTGGGTAAATGAATTATACACTGGCTGTGTTGCTTAGCAACTATCCAGGGTGAGAGAGCGCGAGGCGGAGACAGAGGGTTGGGGGCTGTTGAAAGAAGGGCTGGCAGTGGCATTAGGGTATCTTACACCACAAAATGTAAAGAAGTCACAGAAGAGCAAAGTCAAAAGTTCTGTGAAATTGTCCATTAAATCATGACTTTCCACTGAGCCGCTGGGCTCAGACACTGCAAGAAAATAACAATTATACCCAATGTATTTAATACTAAAAATGGGGTTTTTTACCTGTTTCATAGTCAGTTTTTTATGTTGTATTTCTATAGAAATCCTGTTGCTTAGCTGATCTGAATTCTTCCCACCTTCCATCCAGCCACAATGTTATTACCACATGTGTCATGCATCATAATAGCTGCACCAGATATATTACTAACAAGTCAGTGAAACATCTGTTCATGTGATAATCTTCTGTACTGACAGCAGAATTATTGAGTTGTTGGGAGTTGTTGTTCCTCAAGGCATGTTCCTTGGCCCCGTATCTTAGCTGTGTAGCCTTCAGGCTTTCTGCTGCTGCTGCTGCCACTTCTGCCACTCTTCCCCTCCCAACCCATCATGCTTTGTCTCAATAGTCGCTGCTGTTGCTGGTCTGCTAGCAGGTGAATATTTCTCAGCAGTGGCGCAACTACACATTATTCAGGTGGATGCAAAAACATAAATCCCCCCCACCGGGGAAGGAACATCAGGGAGAAGGAGCGACGCTCACTCGCTCGTTGTTGTTGTTTCATAATTATTCACTAAATTATAATTTTATGATATAAGGCACTTTGAATTCCTATGTTCCTAAAATGTATTGTGCAAATTGACTCCTAAAGCTTACGTATTTATTTCATGGCCACAATATCAGTTCTGATGACCAAGGATTTCACATCAGAATACAAACCATGCAGACGGTATCTAACGTACATAAAACATACATGTTTTAAATATTTCTGAATGATTCAGTTATACATAGGTAACTGGAAAGAGGCTCTGATCCACATTGACAGGAGTGTGTGAATGAAACACTCTTGAATCTGTGCATGTCCACAGTCCTTGTATGTCCAGGTTTGCTTGTGCTTGCTGAGCTTTTGGGATATAAATGCACATCATGCTTTAGTACAACATGAACACAAGTCTTTTGTACAGGAGGCCGTTGGTCGTAGTTGTTGCTTGGTTTCTTGGTGTCTGTTTAATCCTTATTAAAATATTATTCACTCAGTGTACTTGAGATATTGTGTTGATAAACATAAAAATTATGCTGCTGAAATGTTGTGCCATAAAAAATTCTGTTCTAAACTGATTGGGGCAGACAGTATGATCTCTGAAAAACTTCCAAACAAAAAAATAGAAACCATATTAAAGTCCTGAATGTATATTCATACATAATACCATGGCCTTATATCTGCTGCCCCTGTTAGGCAGCAGATATAAGGCTGTTCATTCACACAATGTCACCTCTTCATACCTCTGTTGCTTCATGTCTTCCCATGTATTTGCAGATGAGCAGCTCACACTGCGTCTCTGCAGGTCTGCAAGGTTTATGAGCCTCATCACCATTAATGCCATCAGTCTTCTTCAGCCTCTAATTGGCTCTGCACCCTAATTAGCTCTCACTGTTAGCACCTGCGGCTCCCCCTATCGATGAACAGTGCTGAGTTTAAGTCCTGACAATTAATAATTATTAAGAAGGAATGATACTGGGAATGTGGGACTTAAGTTTGATGTGTAACATTTTTGTCACTGTCGGAAGCAATTCAGGTGTCAAACAGTGTTGAAATATGAGTCATTTAGCAGTGTGAAATATGAATTAAGAAGAAAGGGTTACTGTTCACACTGTTTAATAATTTTACGGGTGACAAAACCACACTTACTGATAGACTTGCAAGAGAAACTCCAGCTGGGTGAGCAACGGTGCACATGTTGGAGTTTTAAGTGCAACATATTCTGGGACTGCTCTTAAACACACCCTTTGCATTTGTAAAGAACTAATATGGCAATTCTTACAAAACAAAATCTTAACAGTGGATGTGTTTAAATTCACAGCTCTGCTGGATTGCTGTTCTGGAGTTACTAAAACCTGAAAGGGAAACATGAGAAAAACTTTTCTGTGCTTCTGAGCATAATTTATATAAATCTTTGCAGTAGAACCCAATGCAAAACTAACATAATTATTTGGTTTAAGCCTTTAGGTTAAAGCAGGGGGATCAAACTCCAGTCCAGCAGGGCTGCTGTCCTGCAACTGTTAGATGTGCCTCTGCTGCACCACCTGAATAGAATAATTAGGTCATTAGCAAGGCTCTGGAGAACTGATCTACACAAGGAGGAGGTAATTAAACCATTTCATTCCAGTGTTGTGTATCTGTGGCACATCTAAAAACTGCAGGACACAGCGGCCCTGGAGGACTGGAGTTTGACAGCTTGAGTTTGAGTTGTTTAAACTAACCACAATCCCACTTGTCTCAGAACAGAAGAAAACCTTTCTCCCCACCTGTTTCCAGTTTGTTGTCTTGTTCGTTAAAAATCCTTTCCAATTAATTACAGTATATCATGAGACATTTCACTTTACTTACTGTGTGAAATAAACTGCCTAATACACTAAGATTTAACCTGAGTTGAATATTTGTGCTCATAAGTTTAGACATCCTCACACATGTACAAACATCACTGTTAGCTTTTGAACAATAACTTTCACCTAGGTTTCAAATAGGATCATTTCTCTGTGCCTCTGTGTTTGACAGTAGGGATGATGATCTTTCATCATGCTTAGTTGCCCTCTCGAATTCCAATCTTAAGATTTGGATTGGGTAACATAATTATCTTCTAATTCTATCAGAATTGCTCCAGAGTTTCTTTTATTCTTATTAAATACATTTTTATATTTGTTGTAGGTTTGTGAATGTTCCAGTTTGCTTGTTCACACCAGGAAACTCTAAAACTGTTTTATTAGTTGTTTTTACTTTATTTTTGCAGCTTTTGTGTTCACACCACGTGAGCAGCCACAGTCCTGTTATTTCCTCCAGGAAGCGGCTGCTGTCCATCAGTAGCTCTGCCGTCTGCCTCCCACTAACCAACCAGCCCAATGGTCCATGCTAGCTGGGAGATGCAGAACTCATGCTAACCTTAGGACTCTGACCTGATCAGTAAGACAGAAAGGATCTAACAAATGAACATTACAAATTGGGGGGCTGGTCACTGGTCTCTTGCGGCTTGTCGCCCTCAGCCTCCACTCTGCCGAGGCGATGTTGGTTGCCTGGCCTCAGCTCCCCGTCTTTTGCACTTTTGAGTTTATTTTGTTTTGATAGTTGTTATTGTTAATAAACATTTACTTTTATTCACTTTAACCACGGCATAGTTTCAGGTTTTTTGAGCCAGTTGTAACACACTGGAATGAGAATATCCCAGCCAGCATGCCTATGTGGGCCCCATATGGGAAAAAGGAGGGCTGCCAATATGGGCCCCAAATGGGTTTGTCCGCGGGTTCCATGGTGGCCCCACATGGGTTTGCCCAGGTAATTTAGATGGGTGCTGACTGGGTTTTGAGTGGGGCCCACATGGGTAACCTACATGAGGCCCATCTGTGACCCACTAGGGTGCTTTCAGGAATATTTCCCTGGGCCCCAAATAGGTCTAAACTAGGCTAGCATGGGTAACAAATATGTATTTCCACATTTTCCATGAGCGCCCAGATGCTGTAAACCATCTGGGTTTAACAGGCCCCGACTGGGTTTTTAGTGGGAGCCAGATGCCTTATTCCTGTAGCAACAATGGGGTTTTTCTCACCTATCCTGGAAGTGAATTACATTAATAGATATACAATCTTAATCAACAAACCAAAGTACTAAAATGCTTTAGAACAAAACTTGCATATAAGAAAAGAGATGAAAAATGTATTTTTGTCAAGGCTTTTATTTAGTAATTTGAAGTATTGTCTGTTTTTTTTTATTCTTCAATTATAAGAACTTTATTAACACAGAGCAAATGATGCCACAACAAGAAATGCACTGGTAAAAAAAATCTATAATTATTCATATGGCATATGTGAAAATAACAGAAACTAGTTCAATATAACAAATGTATAAACATAGATCTATATGTAGATATATAATTATATCTAGTTATCTATATCACAAGATAAATAGTTATGTAAATATATATCTATAGATATAAATATATACAGTGATGCTTGAAAGTTTGTGAACTAGTTGAGTAGTTTAGATTTTTCTTTATCTTCTCATTACCAGTTTTTAAATATGAAATGTCAGGTTTATGTTCATCAATTCCATTCACTTGTGTTGAGGAAAATGTGTGAGTTGAAAACAAACTAACTGAAAAATTGAATCAGAGCATCTGCTAAAGTAAATGAAGCACAGCTGCACTTATAAAGACAATCAGGTAAAAGACTTAAACAAACAAATCAAATGAGACGTCATTGGGAAAAGTTTTGGGCCACACTGGTTGAAAGGAAGAGGACCAAAGTGGTTTGGTT
>CAEGAF010084609.1:0-15393 GCA_903067075.1 Micropoecilia bifurca | reverse complement strand
AATAACTAGATTTTATATATATATATATATATATGAAGCGAAAGTGATTCAGTGTTCCCTTAAGGGATATAAACACAACTAAATATGCCGCACTATTCTGATTTTCAGATTTTTAAAATAAAATCACAACATATTAAGGTTGTAATGTGACAAATTGCTAAAGACTTATGAATGCTTTTTTTTTGTTCTAGCATGGGGACAGAAAGCATACATTAAATTCCTTTGTGTCTGAAAGCATTAGTAATCCTTACAGAACATAGTGCTGCATTGTGGACTGTATATAGAAGAAAAACAAGACATCCCCCCAACCCTTTGTAATATAAAATTACTCCAGTGGCCCTAATAATGGATAAAAAAAGTGTCCAACTGTAACTGAAAAATGTAACAGCGTTATAGAATATGCATGGAATTACAATTTTAATTTTCTCCTTTATATATCTTCTTGTTCTGTATTATGTATGTCAACACTACAGCACTAAGTTTTAATTGGTATTAATTCATGCTTTTTGCCCTCAGATATTACGCTGCCAAAAAATAAAAAAATAAAAAAAACTGCACTTGCAGGAGAGAATGAGCAAGAGAATTGGCTTTGGTCTATTTCTGAATGTACTCTTCCACGGGAAACAAATCAGTGCGGCGCGATACAAAAAGCCGGAGTGTTCATACGAGGCAACTTTTGATTAAACAGAATGCAAACAAGTTCGCACAAGATGCTGCGACAGAAGGAGAGCGTCGATTTGTCTGTTCCCGTCCACAAATGGGGGATCGTAGGATCCTTTTTTTCCCCAAACACCACAAATTCCAAATAGGTCGAAATATTTCATACTGCCTTTAAAAAGGATTTAATCAGCAAACAATATGGTCTGTCATTCTAATGTTTCTGCCATATACTCATCAATTTGCAACAAACAAATTAAGACTGCTGTGCGTACAATCGACTTCTTGTCCGCTGATTTGAATCAAGTTGGATTAAATGCTTGACTTTTTTTTTTTTTTTCATTACCATCTCGACATTTACCACACACAAATCAGCTTTAGCCAAAAGCAAGAAGTCATTAAAGGGGTTTTTGTTGTGACAGCTGGCATGGGGTATGAGGAGGTGGGCACTAACCTGGTGGCCAGCGTGTCGGAGTTCAGCTCCATTTACGCGCCGCATTTTGCTCTATTAATACATCCATAATAAGTCGAGCCCCAGGGATCCATTCAGATGGTGATATTGCCTGGTTCCCATTTCATTACAAGAGAACACATTTTCTAAGTATTCTGTCATCAGCCCGGGCTATATTTTATGTGAAAGGACCTTCGACAAACCTGCAGGTTGCTATGGGAATGAAAGAAGCCCGGTGAGGTGTTAAAACGAATGGCGCTTCCTGAGGTGTAACATAAAGGTAAATGGTCCTTTTTTTTTTTTCTTTTTTTAACAAGCGACTCCAGCAAATCAGTCAATTAATGCACTCAAGGACTTTTCTTTATTCATTCATTTTGTAAACAAAAACTACTCGTATTAACCCTTAGTTGCTGCGGATTCATGCTCTTAACAGGTACAAACACTGAAGTCTTCAGAGATTTGTTGAACTACAAAATACACTGGCATCTAGCTGCAGGCCCTCTGTCAATTTGTTGAGATTTTAACTAACTGTTGGACACAATTTTTACTTTTGTTCAAGTTTACTTGATTGCTGAATTAAAAAAAAAACATATGTGAACCTGCTTATTTTGACAAGTACTTTGTACTTAAATTTAACCACAAGTGTACAAAAAAACACAATCCACATTCCAGCATGTCATTATGCATGTCACATGTATTAAAGCTAATCTAATATTTGCTTTAATAGAATTAGGACATTTTATGACTACACCAAGTTGGCTCCTTGCTTTAAGGACTAACGTTAAGCAGCATTTTTCATTAGTGTCAATGGTCATTTTTATAAATGGCTGTGTTGTTTTCAACTTTTCACTGACACCAGGAATTTTCAGTTGTTTCCCCGTTTCTTACTTTTGTGGTTTTAGCAGTTTTGTGCCTGAGATTTTCACATACAAGAAGGAGCTGTCTGCCACAAGACTAGGGATGGGCATCAAGAACTGATTCTCTTTAAGAACCTGTTATCTGTAGTTTAATTCCTTGGAACTGCACTTGTCAGTTCCAGAATTGTGAGACGTATTTGCATGAGACTTATTGTACACTCTCATTTTGATTTAGAAATAATCCAAGATGTCATCTTGGCAGAAGCACTCCAAAGTATAGCATTAAATTGCCATTTTGATTTGATTTGAGCATTTCTATGACTATTGACTCTTTATTTTTTTTTAAATGCTAACTTATTAAGCAAAATCAATTTATATACACTGGCTAATAGGGTTACGTAAATAGTTTTAAATGGACAGTACAGAATAATACATGTGTAATACTTTTATCTTTAAAGATGGAACCATCGTTTAAATTCTTCTTTCCATTCACAACATTTTTTTTGGTTTTGTGTTTTGAAACATTTAATTGCAACAAAAAAACAGAAGAAATGTTTTAAGGGGACATATATTTGTACACTGGCTTGTCATATTCTCGCTTTCTTTTCCTTGCCTCGTCTGAACCTCCTTCTCCCTGAAACGGCCGTATTAGCATGTCTGCACTGCAGTTTATCTCAGTTCGCTTTGCTAAACTTAACAGAGCTCTTGCCGCTGGTACGCTGCGAGGCAATTCCATCAGGTAATGTGGAGTCAAAGAAGAGTAAGGAAAAGACCTCTTTCCTCTCACACAAGACAAAAATTTCAGCCTGTTGTTTCTTCTCTTTGACCTCAATTACTACCAGGGCATGTGTTACTGAAGGGCCATGTTGAATCATGTCTGCTCTGGGAGCCATGTTTGTAGGTCTTTGTGTGCAGTTGTGTACCTCCCCTGACTGTGTGGAGGGGATTGTGTTAGCTTAAGCCCGAGGAGGCTCTGTGCAGTAGGTGGAGGGGTGGGGGGGGCAAGGTGCATTAGTCTTGGCTGAGGTGTTCCCTCGAGTGACGCCAAACATGTGGGTCGGTGGTTTGCAGGAGCAGAGGGAGACGGAGCTAGAAAGAAAGAAAGAGGGAAAAAAAAGGATAAGGCAATGAAAGGAGGGAGAACAGTAAAACGATGTCGGACATGATTGGAGCTGAACAAAGCTCTATTCGCTGTCATGAGCCGCTGGCGCAGCACTTGCCTGCTGCACACATTCAGCTCTGGCTCGGACCTCCTGGCAGAGAACCGCTTTGCTTATAGAAAGTAGCACTCGCTCTCTCTCTTTCTCTCTCTTCCTGTGGTTTGATTACACGTAGCTAAGTGAAATAGGAAATGATCCGAATCTCACTTTGATTAGAGCTAAAAACAGAAAAGACGTTAACTCTCCAGATAAATGAGATCAATGTTGGACATATTTATTGTTTTGGTTTGATGTGAGGTTCTGTGTAGATTACACGTTGCCCTCGGATCAAACCTATTTTTTAGTCGTCAATGTCATCACCTTTCTTACGGCAAAGTTCAGTTAATGTCATTGGGATCACAAAGTGTTGCGTTGTTGGAAAAGAAAAAATACTTTTTTCTGCGCAAAGAAAATCTGAAGTGTAACTTTTCATAGGTAACATCTGTGCACATGGATTTTTAGGTCTTGCCACATGTTCTCAATTTGGTGTAGATCTGGACTTATAGTGGATCTGCTGTGAGCTGTGGCATCTTGGGAAAACAATCCAGTTGCTCCATTTAATCTGTATGATTGTCAGGAAGCTCTTGTAAAATAAATCTTTGACTTTATTCGAGGTTAGGGTTAAGATTGTCACTAATTGTAAATAGTTTGTCTTTTTTTGAATGAACCTTCTCACTTTGGACCAGAGTAGAGCATTTTGTGTAGCTATGTGAAGTTTTGCCGTACAATTTTTATTCTTTATTCTGTTTTTATATATCGCACATTTCTTTGTGGGAATACTGGTTATGGGTTTGATTGCTTGTCAATTTTGCTGCTTTTGCACATAGATTTCCTCATTGTGGGACAGTAAAGGATATTTCGATTCCATTTTATTCTTCCCTAAGTATTTAACATCTCAATATGACCCAACTTGTTCTAACCCAACGATAAAATGTTAGCGTACATGAGGATTTTTAACATTAGATCTCCACGAAAGCGCCTCCTTTTTTTTCTTGTGTTGTTTGCACTTAATAAATTAAAGTGGTCATTAGTCCAATTGAAGTGGCTCCTAGATGAAGACACTTCACCCCTTCTTTTGGAGTACGTGAAAGAATCTGTGAGGAGTGATGCAAGTGCACTTGTTTGTCCACTTGAGCATATGCAACATTTAGATATCTGCCAGATTAAAAGTATATCACACAAGGATATGCAAGTTGCTGTGGTTTGCCTGCTCTCCATATATAGGAACTAATTTATTGCATCTCTGTTATTAACTTTTAACTATGTTGACACATGGTAGCAGCAGGGGAGTAAAGGTAATATTCTGCCTCCATGTAATGACTACTATCTTCTGGATGGATGTTGCATATGGTTTACCCTACAAATAATATATAAATATATATATAAAAAAACACCTCTCACCACAAGGAGCCTGATATTTCTAGGTGCGGTAGTTTATTACAACAGCACTGCTTCTGCATCCCCCCCCATGCTAATTTGTTAACACTGACGAGCTCATTCCCTCCAGGCGCCACGGGTAGTTTGACTGACAGTCTCAAACTCGCACTTGTACGTTTTTCCGCCCTGCAGTAACCCACCATCAGTCTTCTCTCTCTCTCCCTTTCCCCTGGAATTTGCGAGCGCAAGTTCCTCGCTGGCAATTAATGCGTTCGGATGCGTGTCGGCAAATGCGAGCTGAGACAAAACGAATGGCCCGATCTGGCCGCCGCGTTAACGGATGTCTGGATCCTGTCAAACTGAGAAACGTTGATTGTTCTCTGCAGCGTCGTTGGTCAAAAGTGTCAGGAGCCAACAAGGATGTTTGAAATGTCTGCCGTGGGGGAATTCACCGTGTTACACCTGTATCTATAAAACACATCATTTTTTTTATTCTTCAAGCTTCCAGCCTTGTTTCCTGGGAGTTTATTTGACCATCCTTTGAGTGGGAGGTGGAAATAATTTGCCGCTTTTAAGTCTTACATTCTTCACATCCCACAAAAAAAGCATTTTTTTTCCGTATTGATGCTTTTCTCCTGCAACATTAAATTGGCAGACTTTGACAGTTTTGAGATAATTGTACATTCTTTAAAAAAACAAACAAAAAGGGAAGATTGAAAATTTGCCTGCTTTAAGCCACATGTGAATGTAATTTATTTGAGAACAATTTGACTGATCCACATCTCACCTCAAAATAAATAATCCCTCATGTATTATTGAACAAGAGCTCCTGCTTGTTGCACAGTTGTCTTTTCAAGAAACTTCCTTCTTTCTACCCTCCCTCCTGCACCCACTAGTTTGTCATTTGTTGCAAACTCAGAAGTTGGTGTGACAGACTCCCATTGGTCTAATCAAATAACCGCTCCCAGATTCATGTGCTAATTAATCACTGGCTCTGGGGGCTGGACCCGTCCGGCATTGCTCCAAGGAAAACGAGACATTTGATCTGTTGAATCAGCTCCCTTGCAGTCCCCTCCTCCCCTCTTCCATCTATCTTCCATTAATTTGATGAAGTCCGAGTTCATTTGAATGCAGCCGCCCCTCTTCCAACATACATTCACAATATTCAGGGTTAAGAGATATTTGAAAATAAGCACCTAATACATTTTTTAAAAAATCTCTACACTCCTTTCCTTGCACTTAAAGTATTTAGACATTTAAGGAACATCTTGTTGCTTTTTATGACACTGGTCTTAACAATATCAATGGAAGCCTGAGCGTATGATGAGTCATCTGTTAGAAGGTGGAATATACTGGGGTCTTCAAACGTGACCTGCTTGAAGCAGGAAAAAGTGCGAGGTGATTTGATCTGAACATGTTTAAAACTGTAGCTGTTGTTGGACTGGTCCTGGCATAAAGAAGTGAGTATCTTTTAAAAGTTAAGACCCCAACATACTTAGTGCGAATTGCCAAAGTGGGTTCTGATTGATGAAATTTGCATCATTTTGTTCGCAGAGAGGCATCCGCCTGCCGAACTCGACACCAGACAAGGGTTGAACTATTTCGGCGGAGCTCTGGGCGAGGTGTTGTCTGATTGGTTGATGTCATTTAACATCAATCTTGATATTTCTCTTGAACTAGTCTACGCTCTAGTTTTTCTGCCCCCGGGAGACATAAATACTTTGAGGAATGTTTATTTGACGGAATGACGAATCATGTACATTTATTTGTATGATTCTTCATTAAATAACACCTACAAAATAAGACTGGTGGATGGTTAATAACTCCTTGTTGTTCTTCAGGGAAGGGTCTGTCTGCAGAAAAGTGTGACATCATCTCAATGAGCATTTCATAAAAGCAAAACTGAGGATGGAGGGAATGGAGGGGAAACCCCTGCAGGTCGTGTGAGGTTGTGCCCCCACAGATGGTTTGTGTTGTTGTATTAAAAGTGTGTGCAAATACGAATGTGCCACAACCACGTGACTGTTTAATGCTGGGTCAAATGGACAGTAGTCAGAAAGGTCCAAACATTTACAGGACTTGCTAATATTGCAGCACATTTGTGGTCTTTGACACCATCGGCCTCCATGTCCTTACTATCATTTATAATTTTAAATCATCCAGTACCGATGAAGGACAAGTCCATTCTTGGCTGAAATCAGTCTAGAAACCTTTGATTGAGTCTTTCCTATCTAAAATGATGCATCTCTCCTTAGGAGCTGCCTCGTGTCCCACCAGATTTTGGCTCATTCAGCAGCAGAGTTCAGTGTATTGTGAGCGAGAGTCGACCTTAACAGCTCCACCCTGACATGTTTTCACCAGAGATGAAAAAGAAGCCAGCCCCCCAAAGGCCACTGTTTTGTTCCCAGTGATGACTTTTAAATGTCATATCCCGCTCTGTCTGCGTTTTAGAGCCTTTTGGTTCAAGGAAAGGTAAAAAGAAAAAAAAAAAATCCGCCACCAAAGCAAGAATGAACATTTTAGGTGAAAAATGTCCCCTTCCTTATTTTTCCATTACCATTAGCAAGCACCCAATAAGTGCATCAAAGAATTTCTCCTTAGAGTGATTGTTGCGGCTCTGCGGGGGAGCGACATTTTCCAAATGACTGTTTTTCTCTGACCTTTCCTTTGCCCTTTTTGGTGAGTAATTGCGTATTTGTGAAATAATCATTAGCGAGCTACGTCACGCGCAGGCGTCACGATGAAAAATACGCTTCAGAAGTGGCGGAAGGTTCCGTTATAACGACTTAGGTTTTGCTTAACCGAATCTCCCATCCCTTTTCTTTCCATTTCCAGCCATGCACTTGTCAAAAGAATTATCCAGGGAGAATCTGCCGGGCTACAAAAGCGATACGGGCTGCATATAAATACGGCTCTAAAGTTTTTCGCAGCTGAGGGAGAAAACAGATGGAACACACAGGCTCAGATAAGGCTTTCTACGAGGCTAATTCTGATTTTCAGTGGATGGGACAATGGTGTGTGCAGGTATACGGCAACTCAGAGGCTGTGTGTGTGTGTGTGTGAGAGAGAGAGAGAAGGGGGCAGGATGCTGGCTGTGCTACCTGAGCAATATGAGCCCTATCAATCACCGCCCTCCAGACACAGATGTAATTAAACTTACAGTTGTTGACTATCTGGGTAATTTGAGCCATCACTGGCATGCTTTTACCCACTTGCATTAGAGGATTGCTGGTGCCCGTATCAACGGCATTGTGTTCGCTGATGTTTTTTTAATGTGTTTTGGGAATGTTGGCATCGATTGCAGGGATTTTGGAGAGAGATCTAAAGTTGTTCCATGTGAACTTGTACAATACTGTAATATTAATTTAAAGCGATATTACTCTGCTAGGATGTTTTCTAAAAATTGAAAAAAAGCTTTATACATAAGAAGTCTGTATACATGAGTGTTTTTTTGAGTCCCTATCCCAGATTATAACAAGAACCAAACAACGCCTCCAGGTTTCTTGGAGGTGCTCTTAAGTCAGTTTGACTTAAAGAACATTTTAACACCAGCAATGAGATTAATAAAGACGTATTGGCTGAAAACATAATAAGAATTAAGCACAATCGGGGAAACATTTAAGACACTTCTCTGGAGTGGGTGTCTCACTATGTTGACCACAAAATAAAAAAATTAAAAAAAAAATCCAAAAGCAGAAGATCTCTATTTCAGACTCTTCAGTAATGTTGTTGGTGAATAAACCACAGGACACCCAGCATATTACTGATGGTACAGATGGGACAAGTAGCGATATTTGGCCGTTGTGCAAAGGAAAAACCAAACGCATCATTTTAGCAAAACTGCCCAACATGGTAGTGAGAAAGGTGGTGATCTGGGTGAGACCTGAGGCCTCGAGAATCACTGAAATTATTAGGAAGTTACTCCATGCAACAGTTAAGTACGCGACTGTCCAGCAGACAACACTTGGCTGGCAGTAGCTCATCAGTAGGACAATATTTCTAAAGTCATGTAGGAAATAAATTCTAGAAATTTGTCACATCTAAATGTGATTCTCTATAATAGTTCATCAAATGTGGTTATTATCCTCTTTTTTGTCCACAAAGTCTTGATTCTATTGTAAACTTGGGCTAGATTTACAGATTTTCGAACATGTCAATGCCCTAATAGTTTAAAAAATGATGCATTCTGCTTCTAAAATCTGACTTTCAGATACAGCTCACTGGCTGATAGTTTTTTTTTTTATGCAGGTCCCCTTTTACCTTCTATTTGTTCACTTTCCTCTCTTTTTTAAAAACATTGTACACTGATAAAACATGCCAAAGTATAACAAACCCTACAGTTATGAGCAGAGGAGTTCAGATTTTCTATAAATTATAATTTTCTTTACGCAAGCTATTTTATGTCTACATATTTTTGTTTTTCTTTCTTGCCCTCATTTAAAGACCAAGCGCAAAATACGCAAGGATCAAAAATAACACTTTGTTCTGTTTTAATCAAACTAAATTGCGCACCTTTCCGCTTCCTAAGTGCACCTGCCTGAGTCGACCTGTGTTATCTCCCGTTTTCTCGTGCCGTTATTTGTTTCAGCAAACTTTGGTTTGATTCACACCAGTGCTGTTTAGGAGGCGGAATAAATCTTCCCACTAAGAGGAAGATAATTGGTAGCTTTCATCCCTGCATTGGAAATAATTATTCCAATCTGTGATGTTTCAATAGCGAGTGCGCTTTAGTGTGTTGGGGTTTGAATGATTTATGAGACGAAATGAAATGACACGATAATGACGGTCCTCTCCTGTCGCTTCACCTCATTGCATCTCTTTGTGTTTGCTGCGTTTATTTGTGGGGAAATATAAAGAGCAGTACCTGGCTGACTTTCATTGCTGCAGATTGTGTGCCTTGCTGTTCTTGTTTTATGCACATAAGGATTTTTAAATTTTTTTTTTTTTTTTTTTACACCTATCCATCATGCAATGCCATCAGGAAGGCTTAAGAACAAAGAGGGCTGCAACAGATGGTCTGTTCCCCCCGCGGAGCCTTGATCTCAGCATCCTCGAGTTGGTGTGATTTGTACGCCAAGAGTCAGGTTGACATTGTTGCACTAAGAGATTTCAAGAAGTATAATTAGACATGACTAGCCACTGGATCTTAAACAAAGCCCGAGTACCTATAATAAAAATAAATAAAAAGTTGATACAAAAAAAAAGATGCTCTAAAAGATGCTCACAATGCCGGACAAACCTGCGAGAAGAAAATTATCATTATATCACAGTTTCAAGATGAATTTCCACACACAAAAAAAAACAATCCATCACATACATCCCAGACATGTCATACAATAAGGTGGTCATATGAGTGAGAAAAATGACAGAAGTAATGATAGAAAATTGCATACTTCACCCTTTTCAGGTGGATTGGGTTGTTACTTAAGTGCTTGAGACGCAAAAAAAAGAATTGAAAGAGATGATAGAAGCTGTCTGTGTTTTTATGAAGCCTTTACAGTCATCATCTTTTGCAACGCGCAAGAGATTTGCATCTGTGTTCCTTTGGTTTAAAGATTAGCCGACAGCATCTGTTTGGTTGTGACTGCTGGGCTTTCAAAGATGTTCCACCTTCTACTTTTGAAAATGGAAATTTAGTATTGGTCATGACCACAATGATGCACATCGAAAAAAATTACATTACGTACTGTTTGCTGAGGAAAGATTGTCATTGTAGATACTCAGTACCTCAAACAAATTATACTCTGGTACTTTTTTCTCTTGTTCAGGACATGGGCTGGTATGAAACTCTGTGAAAATACCAGCCAACACGGCCAAAATACCAGTGTTTTTTTTAAGGAGATATTGAAACGGAAATGAACTTTTAGCTCATTCCTTTTCTTTAAAACAAACAAAAACAACACAAGTTATTCCCACTGATGTTAAAACAAATGCAGAGCAGTGATTAAGCACAAAGATAAAATAAATAAATAAATAATATCAGCTAAATTTTTAGTAATTTTCCTTCCATTGTAATTTTGCTAATATTAGCTGCTTAAATGATCACATTGTCTGCTTGGGTGTCTAGCCTGCAGTTAGCCGCTTTACAGATATATTGATATGTAGGGCTGCTCGACGCTCCACATAAACTAAGAAGACGTTGCTCACTCCAGTACTTTCACAGGGCCTGGAGGGAGAATCCTGAAGAGCAGCTCATTGGTTCATGTAAAAACATAAACGGATGTAGTTTTGTTTTTAAATGAAGGTGTTCTACTATCACTGTAGGAAAATCCTGATTATATAGCTGTTGTGTTATCTGCTATATGATTAATCTTCTCAGTTTTGAAGCAGAGATATACATAAAATTTGAAAAATAAGTTAAAAAAAAGAGAGTAAAAAAAAAAAGTAAATCAGTGGCAGCTGAAACACCAGAATCAACAGAGTGGTTTAAATTGTTTTCTATTGTTGTTAATTTTCACACAGTCCTAAAGCATTTAGACGTAAATATTGCATAGATGAGTATAGTCAGTCCAGACTTGATCTAGTTTCATGATTTACTAAGAATTTAAAAAGCTCCAGTTTCAAAACCGCTTACGTTTCTAAGGAAATTATCATTAATAGGGAGTGATGAACATAACTAAGGATTTTTTCTTCATATGTACAGAGAACATTGTAGTGCAAGAAACTGAAAAAAGACTGAGACATGTTTTTCCTTGCCCATTACAAAGACGGAGCCAAGCGTCTAAAAACATTCCAAGTTACAAAAAGACAGTTGTGGTCTGGAAATTATAATGAGGTTATTTTTGTGCTTTTAACTGTTTTCTGACTATGAATGTCTATTGAGCAGCTTACTGCAGGCTGGTTTGGAGCAGGTAGCCTAAGGAATTATAAGATCACTGGGTTTGGGACTCTTTTACTATCTCACAATTCAATTCCGATTTTTGATAAAAAAAAAAAAAAAATCTGATTTCTGCTGTATTCTGTAGGTTTGCTAAGAATCCTCAAGATCTCCTCCAGTCTGCTTTCCAAGGCAGAATGATAAATGAGGACTTTAAAGCATCACATTTATTAAGTTTTAAATATTAATCCATGGTTAGACGGAATTACTATCGCCCTGCATCCTCCATTTACTTTTACAAAGTGGTAAAGAGAGAGAGAGAGAGAGTTCCCCACCTTTCTGCAGACGGCCTCCACTGAGGCCAAGACATTGTAATTTCCATCTAGAAGTTTTGCAGTTGTTATAGTCATTTAGCAAAGTAATATAAAATACATATGGTTTGCTGTTTGCATAAAAGCATTTAAACATTTTCAATTCAAATATTTGTGTGAATGCCATGGAGCTGTGGTGTCAAGGTTGTACTTTTAGAGTCTCATCCTGCTTTGTCTGCAGTGGGCTTGTTATTTTACCAACATGTCGTTGACTCATTGCAGGTCATTACCAGTGTTTACTTCAAAATGTCGTTCCCATAAAACCAGAGAGGTCCTTTGATGGCCAAACCGCAGGCATCCGTCTTTGGAAAAAGGAAAAGCTTAGGTTGCGTGTTTAGACTTTCTCTCATTTGGATGTCACCTTCAGCTGACTTACAGCTCCCGGTGATCAGGTTGGAAGTGGATAGCGCTTCTCCCCTGATGCTACTCTAAAATAGCTGAAAATGGTCCAGTCACATGTTAAATTTTAATGGCTGTTAAAGTTTTTTCAAACTTTTAAAATCTTAAAATCAGAACCCCTCTGCCTCCACCTTTCTACTTAGCTAAAAGAAAACACAGATTCCCTCTTTGTCACTAAGACTAATCTACTCTCCTCTTATTTCCTGCCTCTCTGCTCCTTTTCCGCCTCGCTTTGGCGTCATGTCACGGCGCTTTACGCATCCCAGAGACTTGTCTGAAAGGATGTTTATAAGCTCTTAAACTTACAAACTTCCCCTTACTGTCGCTGAGACCAGTGTTTATGCGTCCTGCTCGATTTTTTTAATATCTGAATCTAAACACAGAAAGCCTCCAGCCTGTTGTGCACATGCTCACTCGTGTCGGGCGTCCTCGGCTCGCAGACGCTCACAGGCCTGCGCAGTCTTGTGTCTCAGTGGCCTGCAGACGTCTGTCACTCTCAGCCTAATACATACATGGTTTCTTAGCCGTTTATTTGTTCTGGGCAGTTAACATGAGCCCTTTTTTTTAATAACAATTTGACTCCTATCTCTGACTTAAGCCACATCTTGACCCTCTGCTTCCTGCCTGCTTGTGACCCTCTTAAAACACAATAAACCCAACGGCTCTCATGTTTCCTGTATACACAGTTTTCTGTGTTTCTCACTCTAATCTCCCAGCTTAATGCCCAAATAATGAACTGTGTATTTCCTCACAGGAAAAGCCAACAAACACACCACTTCTTTATGTGTGATCAGTGTCGGTCTTCCACTCGGTCTTCTTTCCACAACTCCTGGCCTCTCGAGGGCCCCTGTGGTGTTGCTCATCCTCCTACTCCAAACAACTCGTGTCCTATCAGCCCACACTCTTGAGAGAAGGGTGGAGAACCTCTTTGCATATGTCTCAGTGTCGAACCTTTTGATTGCAGGTCTTCCCATCTGTTCCTGTTTTTTTTTCTTGTTTATTTTTTTCTGTTGAAATATGCATAATTTTATTCAGGCCTTCACAAACAAATGCAGCCAACTCCAGGTTGAAGCTGTTTTCTTCTACTTCTTTTTTTTTTCTCTTATGGAAATCTTCAACTTTGCATCGGAATAAAAAAACTTTTCTTTTCGTGACTTGTTTTTTGTTGTCATTGTTCTCTGCAGCTTTCAGCAGAGCACCCATCCCGATGGCGGTGGTGAGGAGGGAGCTGTCCTGCGAGAGTTACCCCATCGAACTGCGTTGCCCGGGCACGGACGTCATCATGATCGAGAGCGCCAACTACGGCCGCACGGACGACAAGATCTGCGACGCAGACCCCGCGCAGATGGAGAACACGCGGTGTTACCTTCCAGATGCCTACAAGATCATGTCGCAAAGGTAACTGCAACGTACAAATGAACTGAAAGTGCTGAACGTGGGAATGAAGCCGTCAGCTAGCTGATTGTGGGATTAATGGGTAAGAAGGCTAAGTTATGTCACTAAGTAGCGAAACTTTCATAAGCGTAGTTGACATTAAAGAACTAGAATAAGCTAAATGTTTAGCAACAGAAAACTTTGGCTGTTGTTTTGCTCTCAATAAATGATCTGTCACTGATTGAGCAATAGCTAAACAGGAAAGTGAAACGCTTTTTCTCTTGTACAAAAATGCTAAAACGTTGTATTGATACAAAGTTAAAGGAAGATAAAGAGGATTTAGAGTAAGCGCGCATGTATGCACACTCTTCATTTTATTGTCATATGACTATCACAACGTAGCTGAGGTCAGGGGTCAGGATTGCTGTCTTGATGCTAAAACTTTTGACCATTGTATTTCCTTTTTTTATCTCTATTCTGAGGGTGTTGACACACCTTCAATTATTTTGGTCCAAAATTAGTTAATGA
Organism: Micropoecilia bifurca; assembly: GCA_903067075.1. NCBI lineage: Eukaryota > Metazoa > Chordata > Actinopteri > Cyprinodontiformes > Poeciliidae > Micropoecilia > Micropoecilia bifurca. The sequence goes on along the minus strand of CAEGAF010084609.1, from coordinate 1,363 downwards.
GCTTTACTAATTTGTGACTTTTTCTGTCACATAAAGAAAACGTCAAGCAAACAAAGATGTCTCTATGAACTATGCAGGAACATTCAGTCAGATATGAATGGCGCAAAATGTAAATACAGGAAAGTTTTTTTAAAAGCCTGTCAAAAACAAGTTCAGAACAAAATATTTTTCATATTACCATCTTTTTGACTACTATTTAAAGAAAAATTATACTGGTAACAAGTTGCCAAATGGACATAGGGTTTTATGCTTTACAAAAATGATGTGGATCCTTTTTTAGATGTTTTTATTTATTTTTTTACTCTACTACATGATACATTTTAACAAATACCTGGCTACAGGTAGGTTTGACTTGAGTTTGCGGTAGCTGTGTCGTCTAAGGTTGGAATACACTCAATGAACGGTCCTAGAGGTTGTTTGTAGCGTCGATCAAAACGGTTGTGGTGTAGTTATTGCGATTGCTGTGTTCACATCTATAGAAATGAACCGCGCCATCGGGGTTGGGGGGGAAACAAACCGGGGTTCATTTTTAAATCTGCTGCATATCACAGGTGTAAAAACATCTCGACTTGTTCACTGCAAGAATTTTAACATATTAAGAAATGTTTCCTTAGGAAAATGTTGACTCACTTCAGTATGAACTTATAACAGGTAGAGTCTTCAGGGATGATTTTTTTTATAGTTTCTGTGAGTTTTTAAATACTGAGGTGCATTTAACAGACACACTCGAGGGCAGCTGACGTTAAAATTTATTCAGTCAAATACAAATTGCTTCGAAAAACATTCTGATGGCTAATGTTTTGTTTTTCTTTCAAGAAACCTGAAAACTTTAGGGAAGTTATGGTGATGATGAGTCTGACATTTCTTGATTCTACAGGTCTGGCAGTAATCAGTGTTGGGGCATGGCTATTGAACCTAAACCCGGCTCTCTTAAGATGTGGTTAATCAAAGTAAATTCACTTTAACAGTATTCTCTCACAAGGCTGTATTGGTGTGGACAACATTTTCCTTAATAAATGGATAAATGAATATATTTACTCTGGTTGTTTGCTGCACGTAGATCATGCGTATGCTTACAATTAGGTCTTTCATTTCGTAATGCTCCGGCTCTTTGGTGTTTGTAGTAGAAATCAGGATAATAAACATGATGATATTTGGGACTAATTCAGAACATGACCTTATGAGTGTGTGTGCACTTGTGCATAATTTTCTTCACGCTGCTCAGTAATCAACTTAAGAGTCTCTTCATGTTAAAAAAAGGAGGTACAAAATAAGACATGAGGTTTGCTAAATTTCAATTACATCACTGATATTATGGAAGATCAAGTCTGAAACATGACAGATATATATGTCATGATATATA
>CAEGAF010084594.1:0-47726 GCA_903067075.1 Micropoecilia bifurca | reverse complement strand
ATATATATATATTTATTCACTGAAAATAATCTTGTACATATGTATGTATATGTATATACATATAAATATTTATATAAATATATAGTGAATAAATATATATTTATTCACTGGAAATGAACTTTTGGTTCAGTATCACTAACTGGTCGATATACTTTGTACATATTACATTTTGAAAATAATAAAAAAAAGACAAAGCTAAATGATTTTTTCCATATAAATGAATCTTATCAGTTCTACCTGCTTGGATGTTGGCGAATACGATCCATACATAATCATCTCTGTCATATCTAGACTGTTCATGGTAGAAGCCAAGCGCATGAAGAATCTCATGTTCAACAATGGCAATGTAGTCACAGCCTGTACCAATAGAAAGGTCCTGGCCATTGGCAAATACTCGACCAATATATGACCAACATCTACAACAGAACAAAACACCAGTAAGACATATGTGCATCAAAATATTTCAAATAATCACCACTGCATGTACTGTGAAAGTGATAATTACATTATTGCTTATACACTAATAATTCAACACAAAAAGACCATGTCACACTGTTACCATGTCATGAGACTATGACATGAAAAAAATCAAGCTCCTCTGCCCTCACACACTGCTAACCAGAACAACCAATCAGAGCCAGGAGGCGGGTCTTAGAGCTGTTGCATTCACACAAATTGGCTGCGTGATTAGGGTTTTTTAATCAGCAAACATTGTTCAAAGTATGAAAAAAAGAAAACAGGGGACTTACCCATCCAGCTTTTTGATGTTGATGTAATAATCTTCAGAGTCCCGCGGTTTGAAATCGATGCATGACTTGACTCTGAACTGGTCAAAGGCTCTCATGATGACTCCTTTAGCTCTCAAGTCTGTCAGTTCAAAGTCAATTTCAAAGCAGTGAAGTAGAGAACAAATGACACAACATTACTTTTGCTTATTGTTCTTAGAATGAAATCACAATAATATTCCTTAGAAAAATCAAAACACAAAAATATTTTCATTCAACTCATTTGCCTTTGCTTTTTTTCAGTGCACAAATCATTTGACAAAGGACTCTTTTGTATTGATATTTGCTGAGTTGCAGATCCAGTTTTTAACAGTGAACGTTTACGCTACAAGAACTTCCTTGAATCACACATCCACTAAAATACCACAACCCCAAAATTTGGTTTAAATTAATTTCTTTTATGAAAGGAAAGACAAATACCCAGGCCTTCATCCAAGACGTAGGGAACTGGGGATGTCCACTGACTGTTTCCAGGTAGAATGCTGCTCCTTTGAATGTTTGGAGGCTGAACAAGTTGTGCATGAGACATGGCCACATAAGACAAAACATACACACAAAAATATGCTTGGAACTGAACCCTGATCAGTTGGCTTGTGGCACCGAACTTACCTCACGAATATCATCAAGTGTTAAATCTAAGATGAGGGCATAAAGTTAATAGTTTTAAAAAATCAATCAATTTCTTAAAAATCTTCTTACACAAACATTAAAATGTAACTTTACCGTGTGTGTTGTTTTCACTGACATCTACAAATCACACAATAGTCTTCTTTGTAAGTTCACATTAGGTCACACAAAAGACAAAATGTAGGAAGATATAAAAAAATAAAAGTCTAAAACTTACCAATTATCTGTACCTCCACCTGGATTAAAACAATGGAACAAAGATGAACATAAAAACAATACAACTGACATAAAATAATGGTAAAAAGAAAGCATTCTTCCTTCAAACACCAGAGGTTCTTTTTTTGTACTATTTTACATTTTGACTTTCTTTGTTCAATGAAAGATGTTGAGAAATCTTTAGTTTGTTTTTGACCCATAAAAAACAGGATTATATTGGAATTTAACATTTAAAAACATTTTTGTTTCATACTTTATAACACAACAGCTAAAAAAATAGAAAAACAAAACAATAAAATACTTACCGTAGGGAGGGAGAGTGCTGATGAAACTGCCAAGTTCACCATAAGAAAAAAGTAGCTTTTCAGTCTCATGATTGGTCCTGGAATAAAAGTTACATATTAGACTTATGGAATAAATATCAAATGAAATAAATGTCAAAAATACTTCAACCAACAAAGTCTATGGATTTAGTTTAATTCATCTGAATTTAAAGTCACTCGTCTTGTACCTGTCCTGAAGGAGCCAACCACTCTCTCCTCCTTCTTCACTCTGACTAAGATCCTGAACAACAGGATGAGGGTTTTCAAGACATAGACGTAGGATCATGTTTTTGACAATCAGTTATTCCTTGCATTTCTTGTTTGAGATATGTCAGATATGAAGGTCATTGCATGTTTTTGCTGATAAAAATGTAGATGTGGCTTTGTTAGTGAGTCTCCTCCTCATTTTGTAAGAGACAGTGGGTCTCTTCCTCCTTTTCTTTTTATGTGTAATTGTGCAATTGTACAATTCAGGCAGTCTGATTTAAAACTGTAAATCTTTGTGGTCTCACACCTTTAATTTTGCAATAATTTTAGAACTGAACAGACTGATTAGGTGCAACTATTAAGGTTATTGCATTACCTCACACAAGGGAATGTGGTTGTTTTGGGAACAAAGCAAATATTTTACAGGTCTGCATTTTCCATCAGCTCTTAGTTCCGTGTTCTTTAGCTCTGTAAACCCCCTAAAACATGAGATGTGCAGAAACTATTGGTTCATTTAAATCAGGACTTAAATGGTTTTTTTTAAAGACAATTGTTTTAAACTGATGTTTATTGTATTTTATATGTTTTTACATTTGTAAATGTAAAAAATAAAAACATGTGTATCGTTTTTATTTGGATGCTTTGTTGCTTTTTATTGCATATGAATGTCAGTACTTAAATAAACTTGTTTGTCTTGTTTATGCTTTCCTCGGCTTCGTCCCTGTATTACACAAGTATAACAACTCGTCTTGTTCCTGTCCTGACAATTGTGAAAAAAGAACAAATGTAAAAAAAAATGTTGGTTAGAGTTGATGCAGTAAGTCACTAAATACACACCAAAACCACAAAGAAAATCTGGTTTGCTTTAACAGTGGGCAGAGCTCCATGATCACTGCACAGCTTTGCTTTGTAAATGCTGTATCATTTAGTCACCATGACAGGACATTTTCATTTATACAAAATCAATACTGATTAAAGTCATTTAGCATCAGTAATTAAACTGATTCTTTCCATTAACTACATAAATGCATACATAATCAGCTTTTGGTCAAAAACTAGTCTGATTTATAGTCATACTAAACTTTTTAAGGATCGGTGATCAGACACTTTACTTCCATTTCCTCATTTTATGGTAAATTTAAAGGTGCACTCTTAATTTAATCAATGCATTTAATTTAATACAATAAACTCACATTCATGATCAGGATTCTGTTCCACTGGGGAATGATGTTTTATTTAACAAACACTAAGAAACAGCAATACTTGATATTTGGTCAGGATCCTTCACTCAAATATTTTTTATTGCTTTATGCAAGAAGCATACTGAGTAGTTCTCTGAGTCTCTAAAAAATCTTTTGCACTCGTGGTTTCAAAGGTGACCTACTATGATTCCTTGAACAGGTCAAGATACAGCTCTACAAATATGTCCTTTTTGATTTCTTTAACAAAATCATTCAAAATTCCACCTTGTCAGTTCTGCTTATTTTGAACCCTTTTCTCAATGAGCTGTTTTGGAGTTATGTCACTATTATGCAAATATGTGTCTGCTGGCTGCATTACACCAACTTCATGTTTACAGTCACACTTTTTATGTGAAAATGTCGGCAAAGAGATGTGCAATTTAACAATGGCACATCTTTGACCTTGAGTCAGGCCCAGAAGCAGAAAAGAAGCTTGTTGCAGTGAGACGAGATGCATAGTGCAGACAGTTTCACTAAAATGGCAACTATTTTTAAATGAAATACATAAAGCACCAAACAAAGCATATTTGTAATTGTTTTAATCTTTCAATTATATCACTCTGTACCTTCAGCTAATATGGCGAGGGGTGATACAACTAAGTAAACATAATCAGCTGAAGTTGAATGAGCTGAACGAATAATAACTCAGTCGTATTTTAGCTTTTCCAAACTTGTGAAAGCCTGTGAAACTGAGTTTCAGACCTACAAGGATTGTTCCACTATGCGATCTTTAAATACAAATAACATAAAAAAGTAGAGAAACCTGATAAGCTTGGAGATTACATTTCATATTTTTTGTTTTTAATAGATTTTGTACACTTATTGTTGTTGTCACCGGGATGGGATAACGTCTGCATCAGCTGACTGAAAAGGCAGTGCTAAAGGATTTTATCTACTCCAGTCTTGACTTTGATACTTATCCCAGTAATGTAGGAATGGGTGCGGTTTGGTCACAAAAGTGTGATGCTGTCGTCCATGTTGTGACATACGGAAGTAGAATCCTAAAAAAAAAAAGAAATAAAATGTGTGAAAACAAAAAATCGGTATGTGGTGACTTTTACTAAATGTTTTCAACACGGATTGTTGGGGAATTGTTATTATCATTACATACGAACAGAACTCTTTGAGGTGACTGCGCTATTTTCTGAGACAGATGCTCAATTTGCGACGTGAGTGGAGTGGTTGTCTAGTTTCCCTGTTAAAATTGTGGAAAGTCCAGGTAAAGCAAATGCCACAGCAGAAGCTCAGTTAAAGCTCAGGAATTATTTAATGTGTTAATTCCTCTATAAAAAGGCATGTAGTGGTTTGGCAAATGAGGACTTCCTGTTTAGTGATCATAGCCCTTATTGAAAACTCACATGAGGCCTCCTAGGTTCAGCAGCTACAGGGGATAATATGTTGAATTAATTTTGGGTTAAGGCTATAACATAACAAAATGTTAAAAAACTCCAAGTTGCTAATATTTCCCACACGCACTCTATGAACAGTGTGGTATAAAGTTACTGTATCTCTTTGCCCATAAACTCTGCTGACACAGGTAACAATGCCTGTCTGCTGTCTGTGATGTCATACAGTGATGATTACTTTCTAATTTTCCTGTCAGGTTCACATTATATCCTCATTCCTGGTAATGACTGTGTCTCAGTACATCTGTCAGCCTGATCTAGTCGTTCTTCAGAAGTTGCTTGTCACCTTTGTTTGCTATGTTTCGGGTTACTTGCTGGGAACAATGCAGGTTTTAAATAGAACAAAAGTTTTTGCTGTGTTTTTGCTTTGTTTTTTAGCAACAAATGTCACTTACCGTCCCTTTTTGAGAAATTTTTTTTTGAAAGCAGCACAAGTTCACTAGATTTAATTTTCCAGAATTAGAAAACATGTAAAATAATTTCAGACTTTTTGCTGTGTAAAAATGCAATTCATTTAAAGGTGATTGTTCAGTAAAAAGTCTAGGTATAATTATACCTGTCAAATTGAACTAATATTTTGTATGTTTCACACCAAATGAATTAAGTGTACTCTCTTCAGACCAATCAATTATTTTAGCTATTTTTGAAGAAAAACATCTGTTTTATCACATCATTAAATGATTTTATTATTAGTTTCTGACCATACAATTCTCACTGTTTGCATAAAATGATTTGTACCTTTTCCAGATAAACAGAGAACTACAGACAGTTTGTTGTTTCATACTTGATGAACCTAAATAGACCAGAAAGACAAGTGAATGTTGCTCATTCCATGGTTGTGCGTTGTCCCGCATTGTCACGCAGCTGTGAAAATGCTGGTAAAGATCAGTCAGTCTCCCTTCCTATCAGCCCAACCTGAAACTGTTTTAGATTTCATTGTTTGAGCCTCACTTATCCATATTTGTGCCTGTGCAGAATCTTTGCTGTTTGTTGTGTTCTCAGATTTGTACAACCTGTCTTTGTGTTAATGAAAGTGGAGTTTGTGGAGCATCTTTCACACATTTCCATCATACACAACAAAACAAAAGCCCATCTTTAAACTCTCGCTAACTATATATAAATCACCTATTAAAACGGTGGGGTCTGTCGGGATGTTTTTCTTCTGAATGAATAAGGAAAACATTTCGGAATCGGAGAATCTTCAGCTACACACAGGTTCATCCTAGAGGTTGGAAAAGACTCCAATCTTGGGAGGAGGTTCACCTTCCGGCAGCAAAATACCACTAAATATACAACAAGATCTACAACACAATGGTTTTATCTCAAAACATATTCATCTACTAAAATGGCCCAAAGTAAAGACCTGAATCCAATTTGGAATCTGTAGGAACATTTAATTTTGCTGATGTTCTTTATTGAATCTGATAGACGTTAAGATATTTTGTACAGAACAAAGTGGGCAAACATTTCAGTCTAGATATGCAAAGTTTTTTGAGACGTACTCCAAATGACTTGCAACTTTGAAACAGGAAACCTGTGTCTCTCACAGTGATGCTTCATGGAGGCCTAAAAGTCTGGAGCACACCTTCAGACTTTTATTTCAATCATTCCTGTTTCCATATTTTGTGTGGCACAAAAGTTCTAAATAAAATGCATCAAAGTTTGCAATTCTACCATGGTAAATATGTGAAGTTCAAGGTGCATAAATACTTAATCAGGGCTCACAGGAGGAATCAAAGTCAGCAGGGTTGATAGAGTCGTAAGTTAAAAAAATGTTTTTTAAGGGTAAAATCTAGTAACAGCATGTGACACATGCCTAAAAACACACCTCTGTTATCTGAATCAGTGGTTCCCAACCTTAGTCCTCAAACCAGGTCTTCTTTATGCCACACACCTGAATTACATAACTGCAAGCAGAGGAGGATTCAGCTGTGCTGTAATAAAATTACATCTAAAACATGTAGGAAAGGAGGCCTGAGGACCAGGGCTGGGAACCACTGGTCTAAATTACAGTGAAAAATGTCTCTCCTTGGCACACAAGGAACTTCACCACCTAATATTGCTGTAATCTAATCTGTCACCATCCAATTCACCCCGCCTACTTCAAGTATGATAAGTGCTGAATGTCACACGATGTTGTGGAATCACCTTAGATCACACAACCAGTTGAACAGACCTTCTGTCATTGCTTCACTAAAACTTAAAGCTGCAAACGTAATCCACATTACATTGCCATTGCAGAACTGTCTCTACCTCTCTTGGCAATTTAAAAGGGAAATGCATCAACCACTTTGGCTGAACAACAGCAACTTAAAACATGGGAGTGAATGCAACTCAAAATGTGTTATTATTAAGTAAAGAGCTGAAAACAAATTAGAAAAACAGGTCAGGCATTGTAAAGGATGTTGACTTAGTTTAATATGTTTATTAAAAGTTCAATACAGTTGAAATGTTGCTCATCACTGTTACGTCAGATCTACCTAACGCTGGATGACATCTGATGTGAATAACAGTAAAAAAACATTTAATGAAGAGTCATTCAGAGCAATTCACTTCAAATCTTCCTTTGCCCATCAAGAAAGAACAAATAATGTTAGCAGAAAAGGTAGGTAGAAAAGGTAGCGTCTTTGCATTTAACTATAGTAGTTTGTACACAATATGTCCAACATATGTTTATGTAATTTTACAAAAAATGAGAGAAGTTGGTGCAGTTCTGTCCTCAAAAGTAAATGCAACTGAGGGAAGATAAAATATTTCTATCTCAATGTTGTGTTTATCTGCACATGAGTAGCATTCTTACTTTTCCATCTTCATTTTGTCACGCAGAACCCACAACTGTCAAGGTGTTTTATGAAAATATTTTGTGGTCGTAGAACATACTTTTGAAGTGGACAAAAAGGATATGTTGTTTCTTTTGTTTCATTTACAAGTAAATATCATCATGCTTTGAAGATCTGTTCTTTCTATTTATGTGCCAATTCTTTGAAGAATCACCTTTCAGTTACATCTTTCAGGTGCATCTCAAAAGGTCATGGCTGTGGTTTTCGCATCCACATTTTTCCTTCCATTTTACAATTATGTTTTGTTGTAACACATTAGATCCTAATGAAACACACTGGACTCTTTGATTCTAACAAATGTGAGTTTTCAAAGGAATAGCACATTTACCTAATTAATATTACTGTAAATTACCAGACAGATACTACAAAAACAAATTCTACCAACTAAATAATGTACAACCTCAATTAGACAAAATGACCTGTGGCATATTGTTTTGCTTACTAGAACATTTGTTCTATCTATTTTAGGGCTGAACTGTTTTCTTATTTGACTGAGTTAGACTCCTGTTCACTTGTAAAACAATTACAGTCACAAGAACAATAATGTATTTTAAGAAGACAAACACAAAGATGGCAGACACTGTACTTTACGTAACAATGCGATTACATTCTAAAACAATGTTAATCCTCTGTATCCTTTGTCCAAGGAGCTCAACCACACTGAATGCTGCAACCGCTGTCCTGAAGCTCAGCAGAGAAGGATTAGTTGTGAGAAAGTGCGTTGACAGTAACTGTCAGATGACGGGACACTTTGTAAGACTGTTGTTTGGTTTCATTACAGCAGCTGGACAACTATTTGGATTTTTACAATACCAGCAAATAACTCTGCTGCTTCTCGCATGAGCTCATTTACAGTCAAGTGATCTCACCATTGGGTTTTATGTAGTTTGCTTCTGTTAATAATTGTTTTAGGGTGGGGTATTAACTCCATTGTTCTAAAACCTTTCCATTTTGCTGTCTTTGTTTGATTTTGTTTGTTTGTCTGCTTTTTGAAAACATATAAAATGTGTACGTTAAACCCTTGAAACGACAGTGGATGTACTTTCTTGTTTTACTTTCTGTGAAACAGCAGTTCTGTTGCAGGGTCACAAAGTTCCGAATGTTGTTAAGAAAAATTTATGTTCCACAGCAAAAGGTGGTTGAACAGGTTATGCAGGTACAGCTCAGTGAATTAGATTAAAAGTTGGTGAGATTCAGTAATTTATTTATAATGAAACAGTTTTATAGATTTATTTCAGGCAGGGTGATAATTTAGCCATAATTGTTCACTTTGTTAATTATGGCTTACAGATAATTAAAACCCAACAAATGAGCCAAATGAAAAGCTTGTCATTCATAGTATAAACAATAATACTTGGTAAAGACTCTTTTTGCATGATTTACCATATCAACAAAATCACTAAAATAAAGGACATTTTTGATAATATTCTAATATACTGAAAATCACCTGTATTATTAAAAGGTTTGAGGGAAATTGAACTGATCCATGATTGCAAAAAGTTATGGATCAAATATCCATGTGTCTGCAAGAAAATCTGTGGGGTCTGTGGACAAAAAGTCCAAAACCTTTGCAAAGCAGAGTGGGCACATTAAGCACAGTGATGTAAGATCCTGATTTACAAAGAAAAAACATATTCAGCTTAGTAGGAGTTGGTTGTTTAGGTTAGTTTTTTTTCTTCCCAAATTGAATTAAACAGCATACATGTGAAATTAGAGGTGGAAAAGTGTTTTCAATTATTTGAAATGTTTTCTTTTTTTAGTCAGCTTAAAACATTTTACCAATGTTTTAGCAGTGGGTGGACACACAGTACTGCTTCCTTATACAGACTATACAATCCAGAGATGACATCCAAGTCTCTGTTCAGTTTCAGATGGAAAGTCATGTTTGGAGTTTCCAGTTTTATTCTGTCTGATCAAAGAAATTAACTGACACTCCACAACATCTGACATTCTAATTTTTAACCAGTGTTTGGTGCTTGCAGCCTCTTGTCAGAAGAGGCCAGTAGATGTACTGCACATCTCAGCTCTGAGCTGCTTCCCTACAATTTTGCGATCGATTCAATATATTATGCAAGCAGGTAAAACATAACATCTATAATGGAAACTGATTACCTGCATTAGGGGTGTAATAAACCATTAAAGAGGTGACTGTGAAAATAAGATAAATGTGACTGGATTCATAAATGAGACCAAACTGAGGCGAGGTGATGAGGTTCAGCTCTGCCTTCATCCATCTCCCACCTGTTTCAGTAGAACATTTTCAGTACGAGAAACTTTATAAGTAAAAATGACTGTTTCACGCAGAAATCACACTCACAGCAACAAATAAACATGATATTATATTTTGAATTTTATTGTTTGTTTTATTTTTATCACTGCACATGTGCTAAACTCAGACACAATTGGTGGATAAACTCACCTTTACTAGGATGAAGAATAATGTGAAAACCTTCCAAAGAGAGATACTGTAGCATGAAAATAATAATAAAAAAAAAAAACAGTGGCCATCTAAAAAATTACCTCGAAGTAATTGTCACAATTCTGTTGATTTCCTATAAACTACATTTCTAATCTTGCATGTTTGTTTGTATTTCTGCAATATGTATTGCAATACATAACATTTACCATGCTGTTTTTCATTACAGCGCAGCAATGCAGTATGTTCCATTTTAATAGATCTGCTCATTTCTGCAGATAATGCACTTGAAATGTGAGACCTTTTTAATCTTTTCAGAAAATACACATATGCTGAAATCTAAACATAACACACAGAATGAAACATTTCACTTGAATATGTAATCTCTGTTGCTTGGAGAATACTTACAGTACACTACTGTGTTTAGGTTTTAGGAAGCTACAGGACTATGTGAGATGATAACCTGTGTGTTTGGTTTTGATTCCATATGAGTTTAAAGATTACTGTCTTTCAAATCAGACCGTAGACCCACAAATGTGTCATTTGTCAATTAAAATTTGACAAACAAGTTAGTTCTGTTGTTAAATCAAGTTTTTAATCACTTACGGATTTTAGCAAAGGTTGAGATCTTATTTTTGTTTTAAGGATTTTGAAAGAAATTAGCCATGCCTTTATTACATCTCTATTGGATTATTCTTATTCATTACATGAAGGTATGGATACATATGGATGCAGCGTCATCAAATGATCCAGAATGCAGCTGCTCAGCTTCCTACAGGAACCAGGAAGCTTGACCATATAAGGCCCGTATTGGCCTCCTTACACTGCCTGCCTGTTTCTTATAATAGATTTTTTAAGATTATTTTAACAACTTATAAAGTTTTAAATGGGTTAGCTCCTTCTTATCTTTGTGATCTTTTGAAATTTCATTCTGTGTCCAGACCTTTAGGATGAAATGATCACTGAATGTCCCTGGGACTTGAATTAAGAGGAAAGGAGATTCTCTGTTGCTGCTCCTATTCTCTGGAATAATCTACCTTCCCAGATGATCACAGCCTGGATCATTTTAAATTGCTTCTCAAAACTCATTTTTATTCTTTGGCTTTCAATTGAGGCCTGATACTGTAGCTCTTCTGTCTTGATTTTTTCTTTTTACTTATTATTACTTATCTTATATTAACAATAAACATGGATTTTTTTTCTTCTCTTGTAATATCTCTCTCTCTCTTTTCATCAATTTATTTTATTATCGTTCTTGTGCAGCACTTTGGGGCAGTTTTACACCTGTTTTTAAAGTGCTATATAAATAAATTTGACATTGACATCAGTTTGAAAGTGCATTACTAGTGTCCTGACAAATATGGCTGACAAATGTGTTAACAATTTTAGTGTAGGAACTTAATCTATTGTGGGATTTTGACTTCAGATTAAGGTTAGAAATGATTCAGTTAAAATGTGCTGCTAAAATTTCAACACTGGGTGGCAGTGTAGCACCTTCTATTGGCTTAACAGGAATCAAATGTTAAGTTAAACTGTAGAATCAGTCTCAGTTGTTGAATAAATATATTACAATATAACAGGAAAAACATGCCTCAAAAAGCAAAACATCCCCAAATAATAACTCATTGGGCTTGTCCATGAATAAACAGAGAAAATTTAACTTTAAATTATTCTGTTCAAAGTAACAGAACAGCAACCTTAGCAATAAACACAGGTGGTGCATGAAATTTTGTGTGATCAAGAGAAGGTTTTGACTGAGTGTGGTGCCAGTTTGTTAAGTCTCCAAGCTACTGAATTCAGATGGCATTTCTAAAGGCTTCCTCATCACTATATAAACTTTGAATTACTTTTGCCTTGGTTTATGCAGATATATCACTTCATCTGCATTCTCTGTTGTGCTTACTTTTTCCCTTTGATGCTTTTACACACATTTCTTGACTTTGGTAAAGAAAGTAATCTTAGCTTCAAGCCTGACCATAACTCAGAAAAAAAACTTTATTGAATTGATTATATATATTATTTAAACTTAAAATACTAAGACCTTCTTTTTAATGTGCATTTTTTCAAATGTTTTTCCTTAAATTGCTTTTTTCTTTTTAATGAACTCATTGATCTACAAGCCATGCTGGTCTTTAATGCCACTGGGTTGCTTTAAAACTGCCACTAATTCACAAGTAATGACTTCTTACCACCATCACAACACAACCAAACGTCTTATTGCCTTTTTATGCGAGTCGTGTCATGTTCAAGAAAACTGACATCACACCCAGATTTTTAGCTTCTCATTGTACCAACAGCTGTCTTTACCGTAGCCATTTGGACCAAGTTCTTAGTGCCTTACATTGCTGATAAGGCAGCACTAACAGCTCTAATCAGCAATAAAACAGGCTGGAACATGAAAATGGAAGATAAGATTTGCCATCGCAGAGCCTCACAGAGTTTCAGTTAGCTTCTTTCTTCTTAGAATTTCCCTGGAGCTAACATTTTCGGATAATTACACAGTTTACAGAGATAACAAAAAACACAAACTTTATCTTTACCTCATACAAATCAGTGTGTTTGGTTAAACTGTTTCTCTCTCAGCTTAGAATAAAAAATTACAGCTTTTTGTGTAATAGGAAAATATGTGGAAAAAAATGTAGAACATTTTCTGTGAGACATAAATCTCAACAATATTATTTTCTAATAAGATGAGAATGGAGAGCAAAGGTGTTGTGTGCAAACGCATGTTTGCTGTATCATCGCTGTGGACTCTAACCCTCCACGTTGGATGCTGGCACTGTCAGCATGGAGGTGAGGGGGTGGACTAAAAGGAGAAAAGGCTAGATTGCACAATCTAAAAGACCTCAAAACAAGCATGTCGTATGAAAGTTTGGCATGTATTTTTACCAAAATTTTTTATGTAACAACATCTGCTTATCTTACTTTCTCTCATAATCGTGTTGGTCCATCATGGCCTTTTGAGTTTGATTTGTAGTGATAACACACTGAAGCTTTCATAGCAGGAACAATAGGGAGCCTGTGGAGAAACTACAAGGCGAAACTGTGGTACAAGCCGAAACATGTTGAGGCAAAGGGTATAAAGTCAAAATACTTATTGCTTCTTGGGAAAAACCCAGCACATGTCTTTGTGCTAATCAGTGATTTATGGAATTGCATTTATACACAGATAAACAAAGTTCAGACATGTTTATGTAGTATTTTTATTTTAGATAACTTAAAGAAATTACAAAAATGCTCACAGTTTTTTTTTCTCCACAAAACAGAATAAACAGCATATACATATATACATGTGGACAAGTGCAGGGTCTGGCTTGTTTGTTCAGGACTCAGCAATAAATATAACATGGATATTCAAACTGTTTGGTTTCATTTACAGTACAACATTGGCATTTCATTGTTCATCCTCCATATGGCTGGTGGTGGAACGCTTTTTCAGGATTGTGTTTAACTACGTCTGCAGAGGCTGAAGACGACTTAGTTGGCTTCGATGAACGACTGGTAGAGAGACATGAGCTGGGACTGGAGGTCTTGGGCGTAGGGGTCCAGTTTGTCCCTCAGGTCCTCAGCGTAGGGAGCCACAATTTGCTTCACCAGACTGGCTCTCTGGGTCAGCTCCACCTGGACCTTCTCGGTCACGGGGGCTACGCTTTTCTGGAACGCTTCCAGGTGCCGGTCAACCTTCTGCTTCAGGTCATCTGTGTAGGGCCCCAGCTGAGCCTGCAGGTCCTTCACGCTCTGCTCCAGGTTGGTCTTCAGCTCTTCGCTCTTTTGAATCAAGGTGGACCTCAGCGCCTCGGAGTCCAGCGAGTCTGCGTAGGGGGCCAGCTCCTGCTTGAGCTGCTCGACCCGCTGCTGGATCTGGGCCTTCATGTTCTCGGTGTATGGCTCCAGCTTGCCTCTGACGGAGCTGAGCTCTTGGGTCAGCACACTTTTCAGCATGTCGGCCTCCGTGGTTATCTTGTTCATCAGGTCCTCGGCTGCGGGGGAAAGCTGCTCCTGCAGGGTCACAGCATACTTGCTGGCTAAGTCAGCGCTCTCTGTCAAGCGGGCACTAGACGACCAAAACAAAACAAAATGATCGTCAGGACATCTATGAATGTGTAACATGCTGCAGAATGTAAGCCTCCCTCCTCTAACTCTCCCCCAGGTAACTTACTTAACTTCCTGTCCAATTGGCGAGCTCCTAATCATCTCCATAGTATCATCAGCTGTTTGTGTGGCCTTGGCAATGTAGTCCCAGAAAGCATCAGTCAACACTTCTAACTTTGGCTTTGGAGCATCGGCGTAGAAGAGGTTGGCATTGCAGCCTTGCAAAATAAAGATGTCAATAAAGGTTATTTTCAGACCTAATTTATTTTATTACTATTTATTTATTTGTTGCTATTATTATTATCAGTCAATCAAATCAATCAAATTTTATTTGTATAGCACATTTCAGCAGCAAGGCATTTCAAAGTGCTTTACATAATTAGAATAAAACAGCATGTGACAGTGAAGAGAAAGAGATTTTGGAAAAAAATGTTTATTTATTTAAATGTTTATTTTATTTAAATGAGAGCATCTTACCAGAGAACACTGCAGCGATTAGCAACACAAACACCTTCATGACTGCAACCTGCTGAAAGACATTAATATTTAATAAGCAGTTCCTACTAGTAAGGCTACATCAACACTTTTTAGATTTTGCTGTAAACATGTAGTCTGAAGCGCAGTGCTTGTCTCACCTGCTTTGGGTGTGTGTATCTTTCAGGGCTTAGCGTGTTAGTGACTGTGTCTCAGTGTTGCTTCCGTGTATATATACAGAAGTCAGATGACTGTTGTAGTCAAGAGCCCAAAGTCCAGGAGTCCCTGCCATGCTGTCACAACCACTCTTTTTTTCCCTATATCTGCTGTTTTTTTAGATATATTTTCATTGAACAGCTGAATGATGGAAAATACATACATAAAAATCCACTTTGATTTTCAATAGTGTCCCTTCCTCCTCTAAACTGTTTGCAGAAAGATTTAAAGGTGTGCAGCTTTTAAGGTGTCAACATGGTCCAGCACTACCAGTCACTAGATAACTTGAGATAACCCTGTTAGACTTGTGGACTTCGTCTTCAGGTCAAGCTCCGCATCCACTTAAATTCTTTAATTCTTAATTTTTGCCACTTGAAACCATGGTGGACAGGATTTTATCTCATTTAAGGGTTTTCTTTTATTTATTCAGGAGATACCTGTTGGACATTTATATTTGGAACGGTTTTATGAGTTGACTACTAAAGGATATATTTTTAAATGAATGTGAGGGAAATACAAAGCAGCCCAGGACTTTGTCCCAAAAATATTTAGGTCAGTGTCCTGCTGGAGCGTAATGCTTTGCCCCAGTCTCATGTCTTCTGTAGCCTTTAGCAGATTTCCTCTGAGTCTATTTTTTCCTTTAGCTTTCTTGACAAGACTTTGTGAGCTTAAAAGGTGCTATAAGTAAATTTTTACTTACTTACTTGTCAGCTCTAAACAGCTTATCTGTCCATGTTAGACAAAAAGCTAATATTCGGTCTCACCTTACGAGAGTATTTCTTTCATATATTAGCTGTACATCCTGTAGCTTAATAAAAAACTGCAAACTGGACTTTTTAGGCTTTATTTCAACAACGGCTCTCTTCTCTCCACAAATCTGAGAGCACAGCTGATGGCTGATTCTGCTACCTGTGTTTTCAATCAATATATGTCTCTTGGCTGATCGCCATATCTTGGTTGGGTTACATCTGTGCCATATTCTTTACATTTTTGAATGACACCTTGAACTGTGCTAATATTAAACTCTCTGGACTCTGTACTTCCAATGAAATGCCAATGTTGTACTGAGGAGAAGAAGTGGAGTTGGTGGAGGAGTATAAATAACTTGTTTTTCACCTGGGCGAAAGACTAGAGACTCAACAGTAGCTGCGTTTCCAGTGATCACATAATTGTGCAAATTGGAATCACAAAAATAAATGTGTTAATGGTAATTTTGAAAAGAAAAATCATATTTCTGATAAAATGTTTTTGCATATGGATGAGGTGGTTTTTTGACTCTATCAAAATTTGTGTATTTTTCAAAACTTAAATGAAAACAGTCTTTTTGCATCAAGTCATGTTATGAACTGGTTGTTACTATGGGCAGAAGAGATGAAGAAGATTACAGGAAGCGGCAGGAGGAGGATGGCGCTGCATATTTTTTAATCACTTATCTTGTGGACAAACGTATTCACGTGTGATTTTAATTGTGTTCCTTATTTAATGAAAACACCACGATTGCAAATTGTGATTTTTCCAATCTTAACAGAGTATCAACTAAGTGTTGCAAACATTTGTAATGGAAACACTACTAAAGATGCTGTCTACAAGAAAGTACAGAAAAAAACTCATCAAAGAAGCTTCAGTCCACTTCCTTTTGCTTCAAAATAATGTTCTACTTCTCACTGGTTTCTTACATAAAACCCTAATGAAAGATAAAATTGACTAAAGTTTATTGTTGCAATTTTGCAACACATTAGAAAGTTCAAGGGACGGGTGTACTTTAGCTACTTTTGACACTGTACATGGTGTAATATTGTTATTTCAGTGAAAAAAAATCATTAATCAAGAAAACTCTAAAATGTGTTTATGAGAATTGACCTCTGACACATCTAACTGAAGCAGAAGCTACTTTGTCCCTCAGAGGCTGACGATGCCTGAATGTACTGACCTTTGGTCAGACAGATATGCAAGACTGCTGAACATTGGCATGACACAAAAGCAACAACTATTAATTACCCTGAAAGTTTCTGGCACAGTAAGAAGATTACAGGAAAAATACTGTATGTCTACTTAAAGTTGGAATTCAGTGACAGCATTGTTGTGGATTCCGTCTGTAGTAAAGAGCTGGAGGTTTTCAGATGAACATAAGGTCAAATAGGGTTAACACTATGGATTTAGTTTCACTGCTGTAGTCATGAAGCACAAGCACATTTTTAGGCAATAACATAAAAGTGTCATCTTGATTTTACATTGATCATTTCCTCTTAAAGTGGTGATTGTACAGGATAAAACCAGTACTTAAATAATATTTCTGGGGCAGAAGGGGCTTGTATTTGCTTGTTGCATAGATTGCCTGCTTCAAAATATCAGCAGGGAAAGAAGGGTGAGGCAAGGTGACAGCAAAGCACTACCTCTTGGACTTTGGGATCATTACTGTCCGAATTCACTATATAAGCTGCAGAGCTTCATCACTTCGGCACCAGCACAACTGAGCGGATTTACAGACACTCTTGTAGACTCAGGTAAGTGAGGAAACAGAGGAAGATCTTTTCATCTGAGCTTACTGAAGGAAAATGCTTTTGTGACTTTTTTTTGGTTTGTTTTGTTGTAGCTTCAAAGAGCCATGAAGGTCCTTGCTGTGCTCGTCCTGGCCGTTTTCACCGGTAAGTAAGCTGGGGGAAAATCAAAATGAAGTGTAAAGTCTTGTTAATGACTGAATTGTACCTTCAGACAGCTGCCGTAGTTTCAAGCTATCCTTCTGTCCGTCCAACAGGCTGCAATGCCAACCTCTTCTACGCTGACGCTCCCAAGCCTCAGCTGGAAGTAATGACTGATGCTTTCTGGGACTATGTCGGCAAAGCCACCCAGACAGCTGATGACACCCTTCAGATGATCAGAAAGTCCCAGTTTGGCCAGGATATCAGGTATACACCATCGCATGAAGTATGGCTTTTACTTAGCTTTTGCCTTTGTAAACTCACTGTCTCCTGTCACTTTGTTCAGTGCCCGTATCACCGACGGCGCCGAAACAGCCGGCCAGTATGCAGTTCTCCTGCAGGAGCAGCTCCCACCCAGAGCCCAGGAAGTGATCACCAGAGTCACCCAAGAGGCAGAGGATCTGAGAGAACGCTTGAACACCGACCTGAACAACGCCCGGGAGAAGCTGGAGCCCTACACTGAGAACCTGAAGGTCCAGATCAGGGAGAGAGTGGAGCAGCTCAAGCAGGAGCTGGCCCCCTACACCGAGAGTTTGGATACCGAGACCCTGAGGACCACCGTCATCCAGAAAAGCGAGGAGCTGAAGGCTCAGCTGGAGCAGAGTGTGCAGGAGCTGCAGACTCACCTGGGGCCCTACACCGACGACCTGAAGCAGAAGGTTGACCAGCACCTGGAAGACTTCAAGCAAAGAGTCGCTCCCGTGACCGAGAGAGTCCAGGATCAGCTCACACAGAGAGCCCAGCAGGTGAAGGAAATGGCTGCCCCATACGTAGACAACCTGAGGGAGAGGCTGGACCCCTACGCCCAGGACCTCCAGACTCGTCTCACCTCCCTCTATGAATCCTACGTCAAGACCAACTAAGTCAAACTCCAGCTGACTCTGAACCAAAAAACACTGCATCAAATAAAACAGAATTTTCTCCCGGATGCCAGAAACATGGCAGTGCAACTTTAATTTACCTGTTTGGAAAAACTACAGTTGTTAGTTCATGTAACCTTGTCAGGAAAGTGATACGTAACAAATGCATGTTGGTCTGTGACCACAAGGTGTCCGCTCCCTAATTTATGAAAATAAAACAAAAGCAAAAGAAACTTGTGTGTATTTTTTTTATGAAATGGGTTGAAGTTTAAAATTTCTTTGTAATATTTCATTTTCCAGCTTTTGAACAAAAACACAGAATATGTTAAAAGATGTTAAAAAATAAACTAAATGAAAACAACAGCAATTGTTGCATTTATAAACAGTTTCAAAGAAGAAATATTCTGTAAAAATCATGCTCAAAGTTGGGACTTTTTTCCAAGATCAGCTGCTAATGACTGGGGTTTTATAGGAAAAGACATGTAAAGAAAGCCTTTATATTTAATTCTTACTTAATGATGTTTGCTTAATCATTATGTTCCATTATAGGGAAGGGTTTTGAAAGAACATCGATGTGTGACGTGTATTAGAAGGTAAAGTGGCTTATTTGATTACAACTCTTCCCAATTAGTAGTTTTCTGTCAAGATGAGCTGTGGATTAGTGCTGCTCCTCCAAAGTTACCATGGTCCTTTTGCCAATACTTTCGCCAGGCACTGTAGGTCCTGCAGCAGCAAAGAGTTGTTAGTTTCAGACAGGCACATTCAAAACAGACCATTTGAGTGAATTTAGTAAAGTGGTTATAGAGTTCATGCAAAATATATATATATTTTTTAATCAAAACCATTTTTATTATTAAAGGATTTGTAACTAAAGCAAGGTAAGAAAAATGAGGCCTTAGCATAAAATAAAGTGTTCAGTCTAGTCATTGATACGTCAAATCCTGAATTAAACCCTGCAGTAACGCCTAAAAAATGGTCACATTTTATAAAATAACAACACACCTTGTCTTTAACCCTAGGCATCAGTGATAAGTAAAGACATTAATGTGAAAGAATTGAGTAACACAGCGTTTTTATGTTCTACTTACAAAAGCTCCCCCCAACACCCTCCTCCACGCCCTCGTACGATTCTCTTGTGGAGGGCATGTTCAAATTTGTTATCACCTGCAAGTCTGGATTTTCGTAAACACATCCTGATCCTTCTTTGTTTTTTGTCACTTTTCTTTTCGTGCCTCCAAACCTTCAGCAAGATTACTCCCACGCTGACTTACCCAGTGGCAAACAACATTCCTCTGTTCTGCCCCCAGCTGCTACAGGACCTAAAAACACTGTTAACCCTCCACAGACTGAACAAGAAATAAGACAATACATTTTAACCCAAGTAACACTTGTTTGGAAACCCAGGGTATGAGGTTTTTGTTTCAGCCAATTTTAGGCAGCACTGACATTCCACATTAGTCTTTTATAGATCCTCCTTTAATGCTCCTTTAGGTGGAAAACCTAACCAGGGGACAAACAGTATGGACGCAGTAAGCATATGGAAGAAGGTGCTTTGTTAAAATTAGACCAAAATCCATGTTTTGACTTATATTTAAAACATAATGTTTGTGGGAAATCTCACTGCAAAGCTCTATGAACACACCAACCTCATGCAGCAATAGGTTGGGTGGACACTTTTCTCCAGCCAGGACAAGAAGCCGGGTAAAGTTGATGGGAACAAGTAGCTAAATGGATGGCAAAGAAATTCTTAAGCTACAGCAGATCAAAGAATATTCATGTGCTTGAACGTCCCAATCAAAGTTCAGACCAGATTCAATCAAGAATGTTCTGCAAGGCTTGTAAATTAATGTTTACGGATGTTCATCTTCTAATTTAACTTAACTTTACCTATTTTGTAAATACGTGTAAAAGAAAATGTGTACAAAGTTTGTAGACAAAGTCCAAAAAACTTGCTATGACTGCACTCAAAAACTCAAGATTTTCTTTCTAAAAATGTTTAAAAATCATGATTCTCCTTTTTTTTTAACATTATGTGCTATTTTGAGTTGGTCTATCAAATAAGACAACAAGTAAAATAAAGTTGCAGGTTTTAATGACAGAATGAGTAAAAAATAAGAGTTATGACAAAATGAAGAAATGGGGAGAGCTAAAGCATACAACTGTTTCCTCACTTTAAATGTTTCTTTTTTGATTAGTGGAAACAAATGATGCAAATCATTCCCACTTTTCATCCCTGCATCTTTCAGGGCAGTACATATATATCTTAAAAGGGACAGAAAACGTTTTATAAATACCTTAGCACTAACTTAAAGAAACATCTTCCCTCGTCTTGCACCAAGATGCATATCCAAATAAATGCAACCGTTCACACATTACACACATTATATGGTGTTTTTCCACTTCAGTCTTGATGATATTCCTCCTGACATTATTTGAGCTCAAAACAATGACAAATTCAGCAATTCCTAACATTTGATACCCTTTTACTCCCATCAGCTGATACCTCTGAGTCAGAATCAGATGGTAAGAAGTTTTTTTAGTTCATTTTTGGCATATCAAACAAAGCAAACACATAAAAAAGACTTTTACAATGTGTTCAGCTTCCTGTGCAGAAATCAAAACATGTTCAGCTACATTAACGTGAACATGTTCTTCTAATTAAACTGTGATAACCTTACTGACACATCCAAACAAGTTGCCTTTTGTTCAGTGATTAAAGTCCCATCAGCCCAAAAAGCACATTCATTGGGGTTACATTCGTTCAGTCCTCTGCCTGCCGACCCCTGACATCAGACGTTTGGTGTTTTTGTGGAGCAAAAGAAGAAGCATCTGCAGATTGGATGACTGTGTCAGATTTCCACTGTATTACCTCATATGTCTTCTTGAATCTGTCCCTTTCACTTCCCTTTTTGTACTACCTTTTGTCCTGAAAACCCCTGAAAAACAAAAACTGAGCACTCAACCCTAAATGATCTGCCTGAGTAAACTCTGACTTCTTTGTGTGTTGTGTGCTAGAGGTAGCACATTCCATCAGCACAATACAGACACCACATTTATTTGATTTTTTTTGTGTTGCAGCAGGTTTTGACTGTAAGAACTTTTCTCAGAAAATGTTATCTCTTTCTGGTGCTATTGTTACCACATTTAATGTACTCCAAAGAGATTAAATACAAGATTTTTCAATGTGTTCCCTTTCTGGAATAGGCTGGTTATTATCATGATTCCTCATTCCAAACCCTTATTAATCATTATTGTGTTGGAACATTAGGATCAAAGGGCTTAAGCTATGTTTGCTGTTATCACATTTCAAGGAAAGTAAATAACTTTTCTCCTTAGAATACAGCCAGGACATTTATTACCCCTAACCAATCACTGGATAGTTAAAGTGACGTCACTCAGTTATCACACGGTCCCGTTATCGTGGCCTCGCACCAATTACCTGCACAACATTTTCAAGACTAAACAGAAACTTACAAATCTAACAACATTGCGGTCAAGTTCTAAAGGGCAAAGATGTTTAAACGTGGCCACATAGGCAGCCTGGGTTCCACAGACCCAAAACCATTTATTGCTTCTCTGATTGTGAAGTTATGACTGCAAAGCACCACAGATTAACTTGGTTTCTCTTCCAAAATGTTCAACAGATCACTTCAGCTATGCGTTAAAGATTTAATTCTTGTTTATGGATTTTGAGTCTTTTCTTGTTCCACTTGTATCTGGCAGAAAAAGCAAAAACAATGTTGTAAGGCTCTAATTAGAGTGGTAAAATAATATACTTGTCTGACTGAAAGACCAAGCATGTCTATAATCAAAGTAGCAACAGAGTCCATGACACATTTGTGCAGCAACACAAATATTTACTGCTTTGAAAGTTGTAATAAGTACTTTCTTTAACCACAAACCTCTATTTACTTTGCAATTTACTACACTATTTGACGTAAAGCCAATTTTGTAGCATTTATTTTATTCCATGGCATCCACACTTAATGTTCCCTAATTTACCCATTCTAATCCTTTTTTGTACCATGGGATTTCCAGCCCACAAGCCTACACATGCACATCATGCCATCAGGACATCCTATTTGTTTGAGAATCACATATCTACTGTTTGAAACACGAGACTGACATAAAATGGGAGCTATTTGTGATGGAGGTGGCTGGGTAGTCTCTTTGTGGCGATTAATGCTAATGCTGGTCATTTGAATTAAAATGTGGATGTAAAATGTGGATGTGAAAAGCTGCTTTACATCCTGGTGTAAGATGATTCTTTAGGCTAAGAACTGATTTATCAATAATCACAGTCAAAAAACCCAGTTAAATAGCAGCAAATAAAGTGTTTAGACTGACTTTGTGGGTAAAATGTAGAGACATACAAATATAAAAAATATAAATCATTTTTGTGCATAGCAAGAAAGAAAACAACCTCTTAGATATATTTTTTAACTTAGATCACTCTTTTTTCACCTCATAAAGGCCAAAAAGGTGTATCTTAACTGTTTTTTCAGCTTCTCATGATTTTTTACATTTCACATAACAATTACTTTAGATTTTTTTTGACTGAATAATTCACGGCACAACAAATGCAGCTAACATTTCACTTCAGCTGCATTTATGTAAGTAATTATACACAAATTTTTGTTTGCTGTTTGATTTACTACTGTTAGACAATGACTTTCAAATGTCTACTTCTTTACTCTAACTTGTGTTTATTCCAATTTTTCCAAAATACTTCAATAAAATAAAAATGACTGGCAATTTCTAGACACAGCCTGGGGGATTTGCCCCATGTATCCAGCTCTGGTTGCGCCCCTGCTTTCTAAATCTTTCCAATCATTCATGTTATGTTACTGTAACAAAATAATCTATTTTCTGGGATTAACACAGTATCTCTCGATGTACTCCAATCCGATGAATTAACGACTTGTCAATTTTATGAGGACAAAATGCGACACAGAAAATTCCGCTGCAGAAAGAATGAATCACCCGGCTGCAGGTTTTAACTTTCACCCCGTTGCTTTCGTGTGAGAGCCGCGCCGCCCGGTCAGCGCCTCTAACCAGCCACGCAAACTGTCGAGAACTTCGGACGCGGTGTCGGCGGTGGCGCGTTGCGTGCGAGGACACGCGGCTCTGTGCAGACAAATCACCATCACGCCACGCACGCGCGCACGCACGCGCGAGCAAGAGCGTGAGCAATCACTCACCCCATCAACCCCCCATCCTCCTCCTCATCCTCCTCATCCTCCTCCTCCTCTCACCCCACCCGCTCCACGCGGAACAGCAGCCGCACCCTGGGACTATAAAAACCCTCCGCCACAACCCTAGGAGCACGAAGGAAGCTCAACCTCTCAGGTGAGTGATGCAAGGAAGACAAAAAATAAACTAACAAATACTTACATGGCTGTTCGCCTTTATCTGATTCTGAATTGTTGAGTTTAGCTGCTGCTTTTTCCAGTTTGTGACTTTTTTTTACGTTTTATTTATATTCCAGGTGTATCTTTCTGTTCAGCAACCATGAAGGCTGTAGCTCTGATCCTCGCTCTGGCAGTCATCACTGGTAGGTTTTGTGTTGCTTTGCCACATAACACACAATGCAGTTATTTTTTTCTTCTAATTATTAATGCTTTGTGTTTATACCCACTGTAGGCTGCAATGGCCGTGTTGTGCGACAGGCTGAGACCTCCATGACCCGCGTGGAGAACAGTGTGGAAAGATTCCTGCAGCACATCATAGACCTGAACCAACAAGCCGACGGAGTCCTGGAGAACCTCAAAGTCCCTGAGCTCAGCAAGAACTTGGAGTGAGTGATGTCTTCTGATTGTATGTCCCTCTCTGCCATTGGGACCACAGTATTCTGATGTTTGGTCTGATTTCTCCAGAACT
Source organism: Micropoecilia bifurca (assembly GCA_903067075.1). Taxonomy (NCBI): domain Eukaryota; kingdom Metazoa; phylum Chordata; class Actinopteri; order Cyprinodontiformes; family Poeciliidae; genus Micropoecilia; species Micropoecilia bifurca. The sequence continues at coordinate 23,444 of CAEGAF010084594.1, read as the reverse complement.
CTCATCACTGAGACCATGAGTGAGCTTACAACATACAGAGACGGTATCCAGAGCAGGCTGGCCACGTACACCGCAGGTTCCCCAGGCCAGATCCCTGAGGATCTCCAGCTTCTGGCTAACAGACTGCAGAAAGACATGACAGATGCCAAGGAGCGCAGCACTGAGTACCTGAACGAGCTCCAGACCATGGTGGAGGCGAACACAGGTGACGTCCGCGGCCGCATCACCGCCTACACAACAAAGCTGAGGAAGCGCCTGACCAAAGACACCGAAGACATCAAAGAGTAAGTTGGGTTTCGGCAATCTGTCTGAGTAAAGCTTTCACTCGCGTGCAACCTAAACGTTCCCCTCTTTTCTTTCTCTCCCTAAGCACCGTGACCACCTACATGAGTGAGATCCAGTCCCGCACCAACCAGAACCTCGACACCGTGAGGGAGAACGTTGAGCCCTACGTGGAGCAGGCCAGAGAGGGCGCCGCACAGAAGCTGAGGGACATCTCCACCCTCCTGGAGACCCAGGCTCAGACCATCAAGACCCAGCTGGAAAGCAGCATGAAGGAGCTGAGCACCTCCATGGACAGCAAGCTGGAGGAGCTAACGGAGCTGCTGTCCCCGTATGCCACCCAGGTCCGCGAGCACCTCGAGAATGTCATGCAGAAGGTCAAGGAGACCGCCACTGAATAAAGAAAAGTGGTCATTGAGGTTGTAAATGATTGGTGGTATCAGGGGAAGGAATGAAGATGGAAGTTACTGATGATGTATAATTCTTTTGCTCTTATGTTCAGGATAGAGGGGTTTAAACAGAGGGAAGGTAGATTATCTCCTTTCTTTATTTTCTTTACACTCCCTTTATGCAAGTATCTCAGTCACCAAGAGTATATCTTCCAGAAAAGAGCAATTTTTTATGTTACTTTTTCTACTTTACTACTGTTTATCTTCATTAGTTTTGCGTTCAAAATTTTTTTTTCCTGATTTGTTTTTACATTTTGTTGCTGGGTTTGGATGCAACACACACAACTGTCTTTCATTTCAATAAATGCACTGAATAAATGATGGATTCATATACAGCAAGGCGTCTGCTAATTCCTTTGCACATGGGCAGAACTGCTAAAATCTAACTCTGTATTGTCTGTTAGTTATTGCTGTACTTCATAGAAGAGTGGACAATAAACTGACTTCATGCATAGCTGACAGTCTTTTTGCAACAACTTTCTACGAAAGCATTCTTTGTTGTTTGTTCATGATGTAAGCCCACAATGCTGCTCTCTGTCAGTGTAACCTCCAAGTTTGAGTGAATAAAGAATTCAGAAAAGATGTTTTCACTTGCATGGCTTGTTGCTCTCATTAAACATTCAAGACTGATCCATTATTTAAAATGAAATAGATTCAGTTACACTCTCACTTCAGAGGGGTGTTAAGTGTCTATGACTATAAAACGAGGCAACCTCAACTGTTTGTTTTCTCAGTTTCTGGTGACTGAATTAACTTTAACGCAATCAAACAAAGACTCTTTTCTGGGTGAGTGTTTCATTTCAGAGTTCAATAAGGACCTTCCAAAAAAATGCATCACCACATCTTAGCCAACCTCTTGCTCAACATTTGCCGCATGAGAAAATGATACGAGATATGTATTGCCATCTTCACATAAAATACAAGAATAAAGCTCAAAATGAAGGCTTTTCTTCTCCACCGTTCTGTTTCTGCATCTAATCACAAATCAATTGTATTTGCACTAAATGCCACCCCTGCATCCTCAAGCCCATCTTTTTTGTGTCCAGTTCAGACTTGTTCATATTTGCTTTCAGATTCCTTTCTCTCGATCCCAGCAGGTATTTGGGAACAAGCTGTGCCATTTACAGTGACATTGTACCAGTTCCAGCTTTATCTGCACTTATGCAGGTTTGAACAGATGTGGCACTCAGATCAACAAACACAGACCTCATGCATGCTCTCATTCATTTTTGGGATGAGATCGATGGCTACATGTCATGCCATTTCACATTTCCGTTAAGTTTCTGTGCCTGAACATGATCATTTGTTACATAAGAGGATGTGTTGAGAAAGTCTTGGCACATATTCAAGCCTTTTCATTGGCTTCTGCTGTGCTGAATGCATACAACATCAAAATAAGCATTTGCACCTGCTGAGTTTGATAACCTCTTTATGTCTGTCAAACTCAGCAGGGCTTTTCCTTTGAAGTTCAGAGCAGAGGCCAGTAGGGGACACCATTCACCCCCTTCACTGACCAACATCCGTCCTCTGACCCCCCTGTGTACGGATACGTGCTGCAAACTTGCAGCTGTGTTTTCTTAGTTGGACAGTTAGATAAACTATATGCCTCATGAAAAAAAAGTGAAAATGAGACTTCAAGAAAGGAAATACTTGACTTACAAGTATCTTTTGCATAAATTTCCAAACATGGTTCCAACAAATTGCCTTAAAATATCCAGAGTGGGAATTTACATTGTCTGGCAGACAGTTTTGTTGCATATATTTGGACTCTTTTATAGTGACACTCCTTAGAAAATAATAATTTTAAAAAATGAGTTCTTTTCAAAGTTGTTCAAATACTAAACAGTTTGTCTGTGTGTAATTTAACCAGGATGTTTTCACACTTGATAGTCAGGTACACTACTAAGTGTGAAAACTATTAGGACAAGATTGAGGACCAAACACATGTGTTTCATTTTCAGCTGGTTCCGTTCGCCTTTACACACTTTACACTGCACTGTTGAACGAACTGAACCCTTTGAAAAACATGATCCCCCTGCCTTTCCTTGTGGCGACGATGTACCAAGAACCACTGAAGGTAATGAGGCAAAAACCTCTGAAGAAGACAATGAGCTAAACTTTCTTATTCACAAAACGCAAAATAAAATAGGAAATAACATCAGAAAATAGCAATTGTAACATTTCTCTTTTGTAGTTGGTAAAAGATCATGGTCCATTTCTTCTGCTAACGCTAGACCAGGGGTCTCAAACTCCAGTCCTCAAGGGCCGCTACCCTGCAACTTTTAGATGTGCCTCTGCTGCACCACAACTGAATAGAATAATTAGGTCATTAGCAAGGGTCTGGAGAACTTGTCTACACAAGGAGGAGGTAATTAAGCCACTTCATTCCAGTGTTTTGTAGCTGTGGCACATCCAAAAACTGCAGGACAGCAGGCCTTGAGGACTGGAGTTTGACACCTGTGCTCTAGACTGACATGCTTGTTTTGGTTGTATTTACCCAGAACTCTGTGGACTTTCATCCACTTCCTGCTTTTGGAGTGGTCTCTGGTCCCCTTAACATTCACATATGCATTCAAATCACTTCAACCAAGAAGTAGGCATATAAGAGTCAGCTTTTTTGAGCTGCATCGGAGTCTGCTAGCTCAATCACACCTCGCCAAATGAACGACAAATTCAAGGCAAACGAACTAGAGTTAAGTTAAAGCAGACTAAACACGGCTGGTGTGAATGCACCCTAAATCTGTTCTGCAAAGGCCTCAGAGACCAAAGAACATAGCAAATAAGTCAAGGATAAAGTTGTTGAGGAATTTGTAAAACAGTAATAATCAAAAGCACTGGACATTTCACAGAGCATCTGTCACCCAAAAACTATGGCACCACTGCAACACAAGACAAGATAGGGTGGAAGATATTGTCCAGATTTTTAAAGTGGACAATATCCCAGTAGTTGGGGATATTGCAGATTTCTTTCTGCAATATCAAATATCAACTTTGAACCTTTCATATAGAATTGGTCAATCCATTATTGCGAAATGGAAAGCAAATCGCACAAAATGAGAAGGTAGGCAGGGGTATCATAAATCAGAGCCTTGCTAAGTCTTCTGTAGGGCCAGAGTTCTCTGGTGCAGGTTGGAGGCTATATCAACATGATTTCCAGCTTATTGTGCAAGAGTGGTGAGATTGTTGAAATGTTGCAAAAAGCTAAAACAAACATGGGGAAGGGGTCACTTTGGCCAGAAGGGTCACATTTAAACCTTTAGGTCCAAACACAACATCTGATGTGTGGAGGAAAACTAACACCATCATCTTAAACATTCCAAAGTGAACCATGTTAGTGGCAGTGTGACGGAGACATTTTCCTTTTTGAGGGACATCAAAGCTGGTCAGAATTAATGGGAACACACATTAAATGCAGAGCAACTAAAATATGTGTTAGAGGTTGTGAAAGACTTGAAACAGGGCACAGGCTCACTCTCCAGATGGACAGTGACCTGGGAAAGGCAGCAGCAGTAACAAGTGGAATGGGTCACATCAAATCAGATCCAGATATTAGAATGTGTCAGACCGAATATCAATTGAGATTCTGTGACCTAAAAATTGATGGTGCATCCAATATAACTAGGATCAGTCTGTATAGATTGTAAGATTGCTTTTATTTACAATTAAAGGTTGTTCTTAAAAAAACATAAATTGATTTATCTCTTTTTATATTTTTATCAAAAGTTTTGAAACCTGTTATGTTCTGGTTTGCAATAATGTACTCTTTTATGTGTATCAGATAAAAATACTCCCCGAAAATATTATTGACATTGACGAAGTGTGAAAAGTTTCAAGCTTCAGAATATTTTTGCAGGATGCTTTTGTGAATAGTATCCTATTCACAGAGCAGGATACTATTGCGAATAGGACACAGAACTTTTGAAGTTCAGAACTTCAAAAGTTCTGTGTCATGTTACACATGGGGAGTTAGTATTTGTACTGCATCAAAATTAATAAGGGGAACTGATGATATAACACTGCAAACTGTGGGCAGAGTTAGAAAAAGTGTATTTTTTTAAAGAAAAATAATTTCACAAGCTCATGAAAAACATGTTTACAGTTTCTCTCTGTGTAAAGGGGCACTTTGTTCAAAGTGAAAGAATGACTAACACAATGAGCAGCTGTTTATCACTCATGAAATCACTCTCTTTAGGGAAGCTGCGTGTATTTTCTGGCAGATAGAGTGAAACTCCTAGAGTAAGCTGCCAGTTGTTTTGAGGATTACTCATGAAAGGTAAAAACAGGAAAACCACAATTGGTCTGCTTGTTCAGCACTTCTGCTCAGTCTGTTCCTATAGGGCGTCTGCACTTTGAGAACTGCCCAGCAACAATCTGGAAAAGAAAACAGCAAAAGAAAAAATAAGCAGGTGGTAACTAGCCCATGACTGCTAGTAACCTCTCCTAAAACATCCCCATGGTGCTATTGCCTCCTTTTGAAATTTCTTTCTTCACTTCATTTTTCACTGCTCTTTAGTGCTGGCACACAACAATGGCCTCCACGGGGGCCTGGGCAAAACACAGAAACAGGCCTTTCTTAAGCTCATTATTGCAAATTAGAAGCACAGTAGACATCCTCTTTAACACCTGATGCCTCCTACAATTATTCAAGAGGGGCTCGTATGCACGCAAGGTCAGGACTCATACTTTAACCTAATTGGCCTCTTATAAACAAAAGATGAGAATTTGGGGTTTCGGGACCCTAATCGTAATGTCAATGCCTAAATTGTGGGCTTTTCATCACAACAATAGGACTGCCTGGTTGCAGTGATTAGCAATAGAATGACCATTGTAGCCGAAGATTGCGCATTTGATTTGCCATGTATAATAAAAAGCTTTAATTGTGGGTTACTGAAGTGCATCGACTCTGCGTCTGTTGGACGTCACAAGCTGACTGGAAGACATGTGGTTTTGTCTTGGTCATTTCCTTTTCTTAAAAAAGGAAGGTGTGCACGAACCAGACAGTGTGTTGCAATGACATTTCTAATTCAAGAGGCAAATGAAAACCTACTAAAGCAACAGAAAATGGGTTCTGGGTCATCTTGCCACTTCACCAATTTATAAGCCCATTTCATAAATATATGTAACAATTTAGACACTTCCAACTTCATATCCACGAGACAAAATCTGTATTCATGTACGAAATTAAGCATTTTCATAAATTATGGAGATAAATGATCATATAAAATACTCACACATCACAAGCAATTTTATTTAGCTGTATACTATTATTATTCCATGCAATCTGTACATTTGATATAGTCTAATTTACTGGATTTTTGTATAGATGCTACTTGAAAAGGATAATTTCACAAACATAAGCCTAACAATTAATCACAAAATTGCCAAATGTGCCAAAAGCAAGCACTAAATGCATTCTGGTCTCCTTTGTTTATGGTGCGGTTCAGTTTTTATTGCCTGATGTGCCTGATGTCACCACACACAGGTCTACCACAGCAACTGCAACATTTTTTGTATGGCTGCCAGCCTTGCTAGATGTCTGGAGGTTTGTAATGAAATGACAAATACTAAGTTAGTCTCAAAATAACTATTTTTACTGGACATCACCTTAGAACCTTTGGGTTTATAGATAACATTGAGTTGATTGCAATCTGCATGTGTAAAACAAACTTTTCTGTGTAGAGCACCAAGGTTGACTCTATCCCTTGGACCCATGTCCTCTTAAATTGAGCTGTGTATTTAAACAATCTCTCTTATTTAAAAAAATCACTCTTGGAATCAGCATGGGTGCATAAAAGGCACAAACAGTGACATTGTGTAATACAACACAAAAACTATCAAAGTCCAGTTGCCTTCCAACACACTCTTGTCAAGTTATTATGTGGAGTTTTTTTTTTCCACAAGGTTAAATGTGGGCAACTATCCAGGTCCAAAGTAGCTTACACATAGCTCATGTCTGTTTTTCTGTCAGCAGTGAACTCTGTCCGTCTGCATCACCTCCCTGCTTATCTGTTCAAACCATGTTTTTGCTGATGGATCAGAAGAAAATTTCACTCCATTTTCTTCTCGTTTTCCCTTTAATCACAAGATGTTATTTGTGAAGTAAGCTCATCAATATGCACCAGTTGCGCAACATTGTATTTACAGTAGGCCTGTTTCGCCTGTGAGCTTTTTAAATGCAATTATATGAGTGCAGATCAATGAAATGGGCAGGGATTCCTCAAGGCCATCGCGTCTACGTGTTGACCTAAATCTGGTGTTTTGCATAACACTCCTGAAACGGGGAAGGCTTATAAAAAGCAGGGACACTCTGACCATCCAAGACACACCATTTTTTTTTCTGCGCAGAGACGGAAAAGAGGTATGCTTTACACTTTATCACTTAAAAAAAAACTTTTCTGTAACTTTGTGCTGAAAAAATAACAATAAGTAAATAAGAAGGTAAGGAAAAAATAAATAAATAATGAACCTTTTGTTTTTGGAACCTTCTGCACTTCTTTGAAAGCTAAACTTTAAATAATGTACTTGCTGTAGAAAAACAATCTATTTCAATGTTTTTCAAAGAACATCTGTGCTTGCAATTTAATGCAAATTCATAACATTTCTCTGCTTTCTATCCTTAGGAACAGAAGTCAAGATGAGACTGTATCTTGCAGCTGCCGTGCTGTTGCTGGCTCTTGTCGCATACACAGGTGCTGCTTAGTGTTTTCATACAGGAAAGTCTTGCGTGTTTCTTTCTGCTATCATCTTGTATGAAGATTCTCATTGTCATTGTTGCTTTCACTGACTTTCAGAGGCTCAGGATGACTTTGCAGAAAGGTTCTCAAACATTGGGGATCAGCTCACAGAGTTCGGCAAGAATGTAGCTGAAAAAGCCAAGACCCATTATGACACCATTGCGACCAGCGACTTTGCAGTGAACACCAGGTAGACCGATACACATAAAATGCGCGTAAGTTCTTTCTTTTTAGGTGCAAAACTCAAATTTCCTTTTGAACCTTCACAGGAATTGGTTCGCACAGCAGTTCGAGAAGATTAAGACCAAGGTAAATGAAATGGCCACTCAATGACCTGCCCTCTGTTCCCAACGCCTTACGCTGACAGATGACTTGCTTCTACACCATCTCAAGGCTGAAGTCACGATGCTCAACAAAATGGATGAAAACTAACCTATTTCTGCCAATTTTTAGCCTGTGATCTTTCTTTTGGGAAAACTGTGTAAAAGTGCAATAAAACACATGGAATGGAATAAAATGTTCTGTTATATCATTATATTTCTGTACAAATAAAGTGAGAACTTCTAATAAACAACAAGGCCCCTTCTGGATTTTGTTTTCTTCAGATTTAACTGAATGATCAAGAGCAGACAGAACAATCTGAGCTATCCAAGTTGCCTGATAACAAAAGGTCAGATAATGTCAGCAAACAAATGACACTTTGAACTAAAATAAGCAGATTGATTGCTTCTGCATTCCTGCAGTGAAATGTAAAAAAGAAAGGAGACATTTAAATAATTTAGTTTTTGAAAAACACAGAGCTCAAGATTTTGTTGATAATCACTCAGTGTGAATTCTCCGGAGGAATGACAGTGTTTCTGAATTTATGAAAGAAAGTCATATTCTAATTCTGACATTCTGATGTCCATTTGCATTTAGCCATTGGCCACTGGAAAAATAAGCAAATTCAAATACATTTTTTCAACTACATGCAAAACGATACAGGTACAAACACCCAGAGTATATCATCCCCAGCACGAAATGCATTTTTTCAGCAGGACAGCAACATAGTCAAAGATCATGGGCAGATGGATTGGGCAGCAGGTTGGGTGGGGGAGTCACCTTCCTGTAACCCCCCTCATCATACAGCCAAAGTTACAACTGAATAGTTAGACCAACAATAGTGGCTCTCAGGATTCATTGTCCTGCATGTTTCAGGTGTTTCCTTGCTGCAAACTAATGCAGTACTTAGTTGCATGCTGAGAAGGTCATTTGAATCATGTGCTGGAGAACAAAGACACTCAAATCCCACTGGATCCTTAAGACTGAAAGCCACTGGTCCAGACTGAGGTCTAGCTGTGTGTTACAGCTGTAAGTCTAAGTCTAAATTTAATTGAAAACATGTACCATCAAACTGGTCCCAGCTGTGCTTCAAATCTAGCAATAAATAATGCACCACATACGTCCATATCAAACATGTCTAATGGATAACGGTTTATTTCTGTCAGTTGTCAGGACCAAAGGGCAAACGCCAACATGGTAGCTTTCTGGTCATTTCATAATGCCCCTGGTATAAAGTCACTGTTTATGATGTGTTAATAATTCACCAGTTATCCAGGGTCAATGAAATCTTTTTCGCTGAAGAGAACAGTGACAGAGGTCAGCCGCTTCTACACAAAGGCCACAGGTTTCTGTCACATGGCGCTGACCTCCACAACTGCGGTTTCTTTAAGATCACTAAGTCAGCTTGGTGAAAAGCTTTTAAGCGACAAGTTTGGGAATTTATTGTTGCGTCGTTGCTTCGTGAAGGTTTTTGTTTGAAAATGTCTAGTTCTGTCAAGCATCTCTCTTCCCTGATCTGAAGGGATGCTGGGCCTAATGATGGAGTCCCAGGTGAAAGGGTTTCAAATTCTTAATTGGTCTAGATGGCTGAGATGCTAGATTTTTAAGTATTATGGTCTACTAGAAAATAACATTTCAGACAGAGTTGCTTCCACTTAGAACAAGTGAGGTGAAAAGCCCATGTATCTACCAAAAACTCAAATCAATATGAGGTGGACTCCGGCCCCTGAATGATCTTTTTGTACCCATCTTAACTAAAACACGTATCTCTTCTTTGGAGACTTTGCCTGGTTTGTACACATTTCAGCACTTGCCAAATGGGGTGAGATATGCAAGCCAAAGGGCACATCGACAGCTAACGCAGGCTCTAAAGGAGATGGCAGCAGTACAGAACCCGTGATTTTAGAAAAAGATGCATTTGGCAAATCTTTGCTGACAGAACAATCTGCAACGTAATATAACTGCACAAAATTAACATGAGGTGTGATACTTGAAAGATTAAACTAGACGGTTCCAAAAGTATTTTGAGTTTTAAGCTTTTTAAATCCCCAGAACTGGCAGCTACTTCAAATGTCTTTGCATTGCACGTGTTTGTAGTCTTTGCTCTTATGAGGGAACAAACAGTAGGAGTCAGATTGGAAAAATAAACCCACTCACTGGAGCAGGTTCAGTGAGTGGGTTTTGCTTTGCTGTCACTCTGTGATTTGGCAATAAAATATTGAAGCAGAGAAAAAAAAGGAAAACAAGTGCAGGATCAATGATCGTGCGGTAAGGACCAATGTTCGCACTCTTGCACCAACCTAAATCAAATACAGCAGCCTGATAAGATTTGACTCGCTTAATTTCTGTTGATGAAAGACGGGAAAAATGGTAAAAACTGCTTTTTTTGTATTTGTGTAAAACTTCTTTTGTTGTTGAACCAGTCAGTAAAAGTTACTGCCATGTTCTGATGGTTTTAGCAGAAGACAAACTGACAGCTGGATGTGTTTCTCCTTTTTTTCAGAACTTGCGACTTCAGACAATCTTCCTTCTCTTGTTTCTCCTGCAAGGTACAACTTAAAAAATAAATCACACAAAATTCTCACCATCAATGTTTTTCATTTGTGACATTGAGTTTGAGTTGATTTACTTCACTTGAATTGGTTTACCTGCAGCATGGAAGCTGACTGCAGCACAGACAGCTGCCCCTGAGCAACCAGACTCCAGAGGAATACTGGAGAGGCTGGCGGACAGAGCAGGGTGATTTATTTATGTTTTTGCTTGTTTTAATTTGCGTAGGAAACCTGGAGCACTTGACTCACAGAAGAACATAAACTCTTTTTTGAGTAATTCAGTTTAAATCACAGTGGGTTGAAAAGATCATATATTTTGTTACAGATTTCTTCTGCTTTTGTGACTCATAAATGTTTCAGATCCATATACTAATTTTACAAATCACACCACAATAACCAAAGTACACACACAAAAAAAGGATTTTAAACAACAAATTAATTTATTACGTAAAAATAATCAAATCAAAATGGTCCAATTGTGAAAAAGTAAATCTAAAACCTAATAACTGGTTATATAACACTTGACCTAAAAAACTGCCTTCAAGAATTTCTGATCAATGGGTTGAGCCTTTTAGTTTAGTGGAAGAGTATTTGGCTTATCGTTCTTTGAAAATTTGTTTCAATTCAGGAGAGTTTTGAAAAATGGGTGGCTTTTAAAGCCACAGTATCTCAATCAGATTTAATTCTGGACTTTGACTAGGCCAGTCCTAAAGGTTTATTTTGTTTTGTTGGTGTTGCCATGTAGAGGCAGATATGGTGGTGTCCTTTGTCATTTATCAATCGTATTTTATCTGGACATCCTCTTCTGTGCTCTTAGAGTAATCTTGGTAGGCTGCCCACTCCTCAGTAGATTTTCCCCTTTATTTCTGGATAATGACCCTTCCTTCCTTTGACACCCTTTCTGGATTAATAGAATCAGTGGTTTTATTTCCTCCTGTCTGATTGTTTTGAAGTAAGTTTGTTTAGATTTTGCTGACTACTTAAGATGTAAATAAATAAGGTTATAGTTAAGAGGTTTTCTGATTCTACAAGTTTGATAGTAATCAGGCCCAAACGCGCCTGGTGAACTTGAACTAGGATGTCAAAGACTCCAGTTACTCACAGCTGTCTTATATTTAAGAATGGATGGCAGGCGTTACATAGAACAAAGTTGCTTGCAATGTTTTTGTCTTTGCATAAATTACATTTTTACTTGAGTAGTCTTTAATATTCACTCATTCATCTTTGTCCAATATAAGTTGTTTTATCTGAGTGTGACAAAAAACGAAAAAAAAAAAAATGGAAGAAGCGTTTAAGAAAAAGAACAAATACTTTAGGGTTCTAGCTAAATTTCAACAAAGTATTAAATAATCTTTATTGTTATATTTCTGTGTGCATTTAAAAATGTACATTTTGATCTGTGTACAGGCAAGCCAAAGCTAAAATCCAGTCCATTGGAGAGACCGTGCTCGGCTTCGCTAGTGCTTATTATGAAGACCACATCCAACCAGTGGCTGGAGGCTATGTTGAGTGGGCCTCTAAAATAAGAAGTTCGTTGTGGGAGAAGTTTCAGAAAACCGCTGACAACGACATGCCACCTACTCATCAACCACCTGAAAATTAGATAAACAGGAAAACTAATTGCTTTATTATCAGTTTTTACTTTCACTACTTTACTTTCAATTTCCTGCTGTTTTCCCAACTTTTGATGACTGTAAAGACTGATGGTATAATCAAATAAAACTTAATTAAAGCAACTTTGCCTCTTAGCTGAACTCTTTGTGGGAGATTGGAGAAAGTGGTGAATTTAAATGACTTAATGGGATTTTATTTGACCTAAATGATACATAATTGTGAAGCAGAAGGAAATTATGCATACTTTTAACAAAAAAAGTACTAGAATTTCATTAAGTTTCTTCTACTCCAAAATAAAAGCAAGTGCAGACTGCAAAAAGAAGTCCACTTCAGTGCAATTCCATTTCAGCATAAATGACTCGAACTCAAAGTACAATGTCAAAGCAAGAACATAGTGTCTGAAGAAGAGTGGCAGACTTCAAAAGTATAACTGATGGAGAGAACTGAAACTTAGAGTTTCTGAATCTCAGCCAGGGAAGTAACTTAGAGAGTTCCTGTAACACAGAAAGGGACAAAACCCCTTTTGTTGGTTGCTTCAAGATTCCACTGAAATAAAAAAAAAAAGAAAAACTAACCTACTGCAAGATACTGACTGCACACAGCTGCTCTATTAAACTGTTTTGATATAAAAACATCAAAGCCGTTTAAGGAATCCATTTATTTGCTAATAGATGGTGAGTGACTGAGTCTTAGTCAGACAGTCATGCAAATGCTAGAAAGAACGCACAAAGAGGTAAAAAGTAAAAAAAAAATATAAAAGTAATCATGGACACATCACATATCACATTCCAAGCTGTTTGTTTTAAATTAACAGGATCAAAGGTGAAGTCTTGGGGTTTAACACAATTTGTCCAGACAGGTCAGGAATGACAGACCACTTTTACTACTGAACTGACAGACTTGCTGACTGGAAAATTCTGATCTAATCAGCATTATCTTCTTTCACCGAAGGTAATGGGCCAATTTAAAGATTTCTGCTTGTTTTTGTCCCACCAAGCACCACCTTTTTTTCTAAAGAAAAAATTTCTTCAGTATCAAGAGCGCTCCCTTTGCTTTTTACCATCTGAATGCAGATAAACGTACATCTAAGAAACATTGCACAACCACAATTCCACATGCTCCCCGGACGGCCATGTACACTGGACTTTGTAGGTGGATGCCTTCGAGTGTGTGTGTGTGTGTTTGCATGAGCAGATGCAAGCGTGTGTGTAATATCACCAGATGACGTTTGTTTGCAGTCCCCCCTATATCATCTCGTCCAGATGTGAGCTGTGGTTTACAGACAACTCGCCTCCAGAGAAGACTGTCACGTCTTGGATCTGTACATCCAGCAACCACAGTAGGTGCTCAGCTCTTGTTAACGAGCATAACTCTCACTTCTTTGAAGCATATTTCACTTTTGCCCAAAAGATGTGAGCAAAAGTTTTCAGAAAAAATACATTTGTGTCTTTTTATTTGTTTAAAGGTTTGCATGATTTTTTTTTTATCTCTCTCTTGTTTCAGAGATGAACACAAAATTGATCCTCGCACTTGTCTTCGCTCTTCAGGGTAAGGCAACATGCAAACTTCATCTGAATAATTATGCATGCAGTAGATGAAAAGTAAAACCTCATGATCAAAGAACTACAGATGTTCCCTGATGTTGCCATAGCATGCTGAAAATGTTGCCTTGCAAGATTTATGCACAGAAACATTGAAACGTTTCTTTGAACAACTTTAGATTTACTTCTTTTATTCGCTGTCAAATCATAGTTCAACTCTTTTTGCTTTATTTTAGTCTCCATGAGCCTGAGTCAGGTTCCTGCACCAAGCCAGGAACTTGTCGACAAGTATGAGAGCCTGAAAGCTACGTTCTACAGGAGACTGGTCAATGCTTATGGCAAGCTGCAGGGCACCGTTGGACAGACTGAACAAGCACAGAACACCAGGGAGTTCATCGAGTCTCTGAGAGACAAGCCTGAACTGCAAGCAGTTGCCAAAGTTGCAAGGTCAGTCGTCTCTAAGAGTTTCCATTTGAAGAAGGTCTTGATGTCAAATTTTTTTTGTGCTTATTTCAACCATTATTTCTTGTTAAACATCAGAAGCATCTTTTAACTTTTGCTGACAACAGCACATTAAGGTTTTTCTAGGCCACACGTTTCAACAAGTAAACCTTTTATTATTATTATTATTATTATTATTATTATTATTATTATTATTATTATTATTATTATTATTATTATTATTATTATTCCTGCAGTGGCCTGGGCTCAGAAGCAGCTCCAGTGGTGGACAGAGCTCGTGCATCTCTGCTCGGTTTGTACGAACAATACCTGCGCCCCCATGTTGGAAACGGCTTGAGCGAAGCCATCGACCAGATCAAGGTCTACCTGGATCAATACATGCCCGCTGAGTAATACAATGACAATAACAATAATTCGTAAAGAACCAGCTAAAGCGGAAGTGCGTGTCGGATGCCTGTAATAGATGATAGCTGATAGAATTACACCGGATTAGCCTGAGAGGAGCAATACTCAATGCAAACACGATTCTTTTGCCTGTTTCTAAATCAATGTCTTTGCCAGATCATGCAGAGTTACAAGCATGGCAAACATGTCACCATGTGCTGCATGTGCAGTATTATATGTTTGATACTAACAGTGTCTGTGTGACTGTGTACGTATGCGTGTGCGTGTTCAATAAAACGTACTGAAAACTATGAAACGTGTCCAGAAATCCCTTCATTAAAGAATCACTTCCACAGAAACAATGATGCAGATTCATTTTGTTGCATTTGTTTGGTTACCACCTAACGGTCATCCATAGTCATGTTGCATTATGGGAATATTTATCAGTCCTCACTTGAGTTTAGCCAATGAATCCCTATTTTGCAAAAATGAGTATCTTTTCCTGCATTTTAAATGTAAGCATGATGCACTAATTGTTAGCTGGACGACACTCCAGGAAGAAAATGTACATGTTTATTTTGCACACAGAACATTTTGAGTTTTTGTCTCTCAAAACAAAACATTTGAGCCTCCAATTTATAAGATCCCATAAATATTACAAGTGACTGCTTAAAAGCTGCATGTGCTGATCCAGCACTTCAAATATTTTTTGCATCTAGTGATGCATCTAGCATTACAACACGGTGCTAGTTTTATGATAGCATGTTGTGCAACAGCCTGCGGAGGGTTTGTGGCTTTTTACCTAATTTAGGACAAGCAACAGATGGACACAGCTTTTGCTCTGAAATGAAACAAACAAACAAAAAGTTCCTATTTTCCAATTACACAACAGCAGACAGGACCGAACATGATGCAGGCTTAAAGTGACAGCACAAGTATGCAGCTTTAGTGTTTCTCCTCAGCAGGACTGGATCGTACCCAGAGCTTTGCTGACATTTTGAACCCTGCAGCTGGACACAAACTGCCCTGAGCGACACGACATGTGAGTCTGAATCACATGATCAGGCTCCGTTGTTTGCTCAGACTTCGATCAAAATGTAGATGTTACAGAGAAAAGGACTCAACTGTTAATTTCAGCTTGTAGAAAACTTTACAAAATTATTATGAGCTTTTTAACAATTAGTCACAATTTCACCTTAAACTTAGTGAAACTGTATTCATAGTGAAAGCCTGCATTTCTTTGTTGAAAATGCTCTTTATCTTAAGCTCAACCCACTTTTAAGGTATTGTGTTGATATATTTTCATGATGATTAAAACATCCATGATTGTAGAAAGAAGATTATACATGTTTTCAATTCTTTTTTTTTTGTTTTTTAAATTCGGTAACACTTTATTTGAAGGGGGTTGAATAAGACTGTCATGACACTTTCATGAACATGACATAACTCCTGTCATGAACATAAATAAGCCTTCATGAATATTTATGACGGTTGACAGGAAGTGTCATTCGGTAAATTATGACACTTTTAATGCAAAGTTGACATTATTCAAAATGTCTTTGTTATAACAACTTGACATTAACCAAGAAATCATTACTGTTTAAACTTTACCTTTAATAACATCCTTTAACAAACATTAAGTTACCTAATTTTTAAAGTGTAATCAGTAAAACTTTTATAACAAATTTATATCTGACATTTGAATAATGTCATTATTCAAAGACATTTTGAATGTCAACTTGGTATTAAAAGTGTCATTATTTTCTGAATGATGCTTCCTGACAACAGTCACAAATATTCATGAAGGCTTATTCATGTTATATTCTGTTATATCATGTTTATGACAGTCTCCTGTCAGTCTTATTCACCGCACTTCAAATAAAGTGTTACCAAAAATTCAAACCTAAAAAATATATTCAGCACATTTTTACTTTTTAACCCCCTAAATTATATCCTGCACAAGCAACTGCCATCAGAGGTCCCATAATTAGTATAAAGGTAACATGATACAATCACAGTGGTGACAGACTGGCTAGATTATTGAAGGAAAGCTAAAAGAACTTCCAACATATTTTTCTGCTGTCCATGTAGGGGACACTGCCTGTGGTTGAAGGTGTTTGGGTGAGTAAAGTAACATACCGTGAAAGCACCATGTTTATTATTAAAACATGGTTGTCACCATATCATACTGTGAGGATGTATTAAACCAGATGTTTGAATATATACATGATGACTGTATGAGTGGCACTTTCAAAATTAAAACATAAAAAATATGCTCTATCCTTTGTTGTGATCTATCTAAATTCCAAAAAAATACACCAGATTTCTTCTCTTCAGGTAGAAAATCAATCAATCACAGTGGAGTCTGAGACGCCTGGCCTGTGAGGGGGATATGAATACTTTTCAAAGTGGCAGTTTAAGGAGACAGAAATGTGTAAAATATCAGCTGTGACCCAATATTTTAGATACAGCCAGCCGGGTCAGGAATATCATTCAGCAGATAAGACATTCACAGACAGGCATATACAGACTATGATTCTCTTCAGAACATTGTTTTTTTTATTGATAATGAAGTGTGTCAATGGAGTATCTCTTAGAGACAAGGACCAGTTATGTGATATTAAATAGATTGTTTCTAACGCGTCAGCGACGTTTGTATTCAGGACAGGAAAACAACAGTATCTGACCCACCACTGTAATCTTGTTGACACGTCATTGTACTGTATAAAACTGAGTTTGAGTTTCAATGCATTGCCTTTCCCTGGCTGGGACTGGTCCTTGTTTTGAGCTTGTGTTCGCTGCCTTTATTTTTGAAATTAATTGACTGGAGAAGAACTCAGCTGACTCGTATCTCCCTTAATTAAGCAAATGTTTACGTTCTCTTAACACCGTTTTCTGTTTTACTTCTATATGTGCAGCTGTGGCCATGGCAGACAAACCTTAGTATCTTAATGTTCAGTATTTCAAAAGAAAAAACACTTCAAAGTGTTTTACTGAGAAACAAATCCTACATTAATTTTTTACATTAACTTGATGCGAGTAGGGAAGAGAATCGAAAACCAGGTTTCAGTAGAGAGAAGGATAATTCAGATGTTGGTTGCAGTAATGTCACATATTTAATGTCTTATTGTACATGCATTTTGATTTAGAAAATATTAAAAATGGCAGCATAGTAAAAGCGCTCCAAAGTATAATACAAAACGAGGATACCGGGGCAGCATGTGCAGTTTTAAACACAGTAAGAGCATGAAATACCTCCAACGTCCTCCAACAGTTGAACACACATTATGGAACTGATTTGTATGAAAGTAAAGTGTTTGATATGTTGCTTAGCGACGGCACAGTATCTCCTCCTTTACGTATCCCTGGCAACGTTTTGCTCATCCACATCCTAATTATAGTATTAACATCAGCATCATACTGTATGAATAATCTCCAAATGACAAACTGCTTTTTATTTCCAAAATACATTTTTTTTATCTGACAAACAGGCCTCATGCTAATGCATATTCTTATTTATTAAATATGACTGAATTTATATGACCATGCACAAAAAACTGAAATGTTTTAATACCTGAGCCACTGATGGTATGATATTGCAAACTTCAATATGTTTCACTAGGATTTTAATTGATAAGCCAGCTCAAAGTGGTACATGATCCTAAAACGAAAGGAACTAGATATAGGTTTTAATTTTTATGTTCTTTAGCAAAAATAAAAAATAAGTATCACATGGCTTTGCATGCAGGCTCCCTAAGTTAAAATTTCATTTATTTGTGGCTTGTCCATACCAGCTATACACATCCACAAATTCAATTTTGTTTTACAAATTCTTCTTTGCACTTAAAGTCTAGTCAAAAATTGTATGCGTTGTGTGGAGCTTTGCCATAATTTGCAACCTACAACAGTTTGTTTTGCAGTTTTGACAGCCTGATCATTTTTTCCATCAATTCTGACTCAGCTTCTAAACTACTAAAATCTTATTTTGTAAGAATGTTCAATCCTTTATTTCTCTTCTTACAAATCATTAAAAAATGGTTATGAAGGTCTTGTACGAAAAAGTAAAAATAGATGTATTTACATTTGTTGTCTTATCACATACATTGCTGGGTAGTTTGATGGAATCTCTTATATCTATTTTTTCCAGACATGGTTGTTGTTCTGCAAATTTCATTAACTGAGATTAAAAAACAGATTGTGCTAAGAATTTAGCAATGGCTAGAATTAGTACATATTAACCAGATTCAAAATATTTACGGTCAATATATGACCACAGGTTAAAGTTCGGAAGAGGAAAAAAACAATCAAAAGTAAACAATGACAATGAATGTGTTTTCTGAAATAAAAAAAATACATGTTCTCACTGTTTATTTAAAATACAAGGAATTTGTAAAATGTGAATAAAAATAATAAACTGGGAATGTAATGTATTTGCTTATCTGACAATTTCATTTTTGAATAAAGAATGACAAGACAGTTTAAGGTCCTTTGAATGGCACTCAAATGTCGGATTTATGTAAAGAAAAAATCAAAAGTCAAATTTCAACATAAACTATTGTTAACGTTTTTGTGATAAACACCAAACATTTGTACAATAAGGGGGATTTTTCCCTTTTTTTTTCTCCCCAAGACTTTTGGGAGAATATTTCCTAGATACAAACCTGTAACGTTTTGAAGATGAGCATCATGTTAAATCAGGCATTAAAATAACAAAGCATTTTAGAAAAAACTACATCTTAATATCAGTCAATCGTGATGGAAGCAGGGGCTCCGGTTCTTCTTTGTCTTTGCTATAACTGATGGAAACATGAATTATCTCAAGAATCATGTCTCTGCACTAGTTCATGCACACTTTTGTCACCTGCAGGAAAAGGATCAGAAACACATTAAGGTGGCCTCGTCAAAAGGGTTTTTTTCTAGTGTGAGTTGTGGGGACTAACAATCTGACTCGGCACTGATGACGTGTTAAACACACTGTCGACTTAGGACCAGTTTAATAGTACATAGGACTGAACATATCATTCCTGTTATGCAAGTAACAATGAACCTTCTTGTGGACGTGTGAGCGGCAGAAGCTCCTGACCTAATCAATAAGAAGGATTATTGACTGAGGCTGATTTCTATTTGAGTTTACAGAACAGATTCAGGAGGGAAAAAAAATCCTCGCAGCTACTCATTAGGTCCACTGAAATCGTCTAGTCGAGGCATTTACAGTCAATCTTTTACATACATATGATCACAATCTCCTCTTATATGAAGACGCAATGACATACTTCTTCACCAGGACAACGCATATCAGAAAACAGTTCTGGGTTATCTCTCCCCGGTGGAATGCACTTTGGCTCTGAGAGCGACAAGTCAACACATTTACACTCCTATATAAACAGCTCAGGCCAGCCGTGCCTCCGACTTTGTTTCCTTTTCTCATTTCTGCACAGGAAAACAGTGAGTACTGAACGTTTTGCCACATTTCTGAAAAAAGAAAATGACATTGCGGTAGACCAGTTAGCGTGCATTTATTTGAGTTTGGCTTGTATTTCAGAATATTCAAACAGGAACCTATTTTATTTCTAAGTTAGAAGATGGAAAACACTCAACATGTACTGTTACTGTTATATTGAAGCATCAGAGGCACGAGTGGGGAAATCTTTGATAATGTCTCACCCTAGTGGATAAAGAGATGTACGGTTTCAGCTTGTCTTCTCTCTGTCCACAGATCTGAAGCACCATGAATAAACTGCTGGTCGTTACTGTGCTGGTTGCACTTCTTGCTGTCAGTAAGTGTGTTTTTACCCATATTAAAACACTTTCAGAAAATGATTTCAGTAGGCCAAAGAAGACAGTGTATATTAATCCACTGATAAAGTTGGAAAACTAAGTTCAGTTTCTGTTTCTGTGTTTTACTTTGAACTTTGTTTGTGTAAATGTTACAAAGGACAAGTAAGCATTGATTAGAAATTACAAGGTTGAACAATTTACATTAAAATATTCCCATTTTCATTGGCATTAATGTAAATGTAAATTAAACATATTTTAAAAATTGGGCTACAAATTTTAGTTTGGCAAAAAGAAAAAGTAATATTGTGTTTATGCTGTTTTTAGCATATTTTCTTGTATTATTTTCCATTCTCACTGCATTTTTCACAGTGTCACTCAGCCAAAATAAATCTGGTTAAAACGCATAATGTAACTTTGAAAAGTATTGGAACTTTTTCCACATTTTGTCATGTGACAATCATCAACTGAAAAGGGTCGAATGCAAATGTATATATTCAGCAAATATGTTCTAGCTTGTATTGGTCTATCCCATACAATTCTGACAAAATTCACAAACGTATGTAATCGTAATGTTATAATATAATGTGACTAGGCCTAAGAATACTTAAGCAAGGCTAATAAAATATTTTTCAAAAGTCAAAACCACTTTGGACCACTTCCCTTACAGGCGCTGATAGCTTTCGTTTGAGAAGGCAAGTGGAGGAGGAGGAAGAAGGAACGCTGACCAAGATCTCAGGCACTGTCAAGTCCTACTACAACAGCGCCGTGGACACCGTCAACGGATACGTGGACAGCATCAAAGGCCTGAAACTCGATGAGAAAGCAAAGTAAGAGTGTGTCGGTAGCTTCATCGATGAAGCCTGAGCAGAGGTCAGAATTCAAAAACCAAACTGCTCTTTTTCCGCTTGTTTCGTCTTTAGGAATCTTTACACCGAAACCAGTACAGTTGTGAGCACCTATGCCGGCATATTCCAAGACCAGCTTTACCATTTTTTCCACCACTAGAAGAACAAAGCACAAAACAAATGAATAAAGAAACTCTTTCAAGAGCATAGCACTGCTCATCCTGCACATGAAAATGTCTACACGCCATTTGACACCTTAGCGTTTGGTACTCATCACCAAACGGAGCCTCACAACTGAAATAGTGGACAATGTGCTTTTTCAGTGCTTTTTTAGACCACTGAACTGATGACAACGCATATTGGAGACATCCTGACTACACAACCTGCCTAGAGGCAATGGATGGCCAAATGTGGTGAGCACATGGGGCACTCAATATCCTGCAGATAATCTCACGTCCACCTAGATGTATTGTATTCCCTCTTAACTTACTTAAATAGGCCATCCCACCGCTTGATGAGTGCAATGTTTGTGTCATATCTTGAAATAAAGTATTTATGCAAAAAAAGGCATTTGCAGTTTATTTACAGGAACAGACTGTCATGTTTTTACACTCTGTACGCCTGATTGTGTCTCCTTTTCTCTCATAAAGTCCCACTTCTCTGTGTTGATTAATTTGCAGTCACAAACGTCTCAGATTCTGCTCAGGCAGAATCAGAGCACAAGTTTCTGCTCCGATTAATAATGAATGAAAAGATAAGTCAAATACGAATGCAGTGCAACTAACACATGACTCAACAACAGACTGCGAAGGCAGTTTCATCTGAGCAGAAGACCACTGACGCAAGATGGTTTTGATTTTTAATGAATGCCTAAATCTGCAAGACACGACCGCCTCTGAAGATACAGCACAACAAAAAAGGCAAATAGGAGAACAGAAAGTTTATTGATGCAATTTTTAAACACCAAATAGTTTTACTGATTGAGTTTTAGAATTTTTTTGTAGGCCTTCCTGTATTTTGGATAAAAATCTATATTTTAATTTTCACACTTTAGTACCCACAATAGACAGGTTCAGTTCAGTATGATGTCAATATTTCCATTTGTCTAAGAAAATGTCATCTTCATTGGATTCTGACTTTTGGGAAAGAATAGAAAATAGTTAATTTTTTACAGTTCCAAAAGTTTCAAGTTTGTTTGCTTATTTGTTTGTTTTTAAATTTGATGTATCTACACTTATTAGTTTTATTCACTTAATTATTCTTTGGCATTTTAATATATTTTCCGCTTAAATTTCTTGCATTCAGACCCTGACCTCTTTTAGACTATTTTGTTTGTACCTTTAATTGAATATATTGCATTTCACATGAATTTATCCTTCCATGTACCATTGCGCGCAGTGAGGGTGGGGATCTTGGTTTCTTTCTTCAGGTCAACATTTGGCTAAAAGAGCAGATTCTGCACAGATCAAAACAAAATCTCCTAGAACAGACAACATTGGATAGATACTCTTAATAGTACTTCAAAGCGACCACTTGACCAAGCACACTAGTTTTTGGACATTGGGAGGAAGACGAAGCACCCAATGAGAAACCACTCGTACACTGAAAATGTACAAACTCTTGCAGAAAGGATTTAAACGCAGGGCCATCTCTCTGCAAGGCAACAATGCTAAAACCTCCATTTCTTCAATGGGGCAAAAGCAGATAAGTAGCTTTTAGCCCTTGTTGGTTTACCCTGGTTGTATTGTGCCCCATTGTGGTACAGAAAAATATAACATACTTTATTATTATTATTATTATTATTATTATTATTATTATTATTAATAATAATAATAATTATTATTATTATGAAACACGCAGATCTGAAAAGCGTTGAAACAGATATTCGACGGTTCATTAAAAATGTTTCCCTTTTTAATTCTATTTGTGTCGCAACTGTCAAATAAATCATAAAAAATATACATTTTTTAAAATGTTCATTCTTGCAGCAGGGATGATAAAAGTAGGTACTGTTCCTTTAAATCCTTTATATTTGTCTCATTTGTATGTTTTCAGCACTATGGGTGCAAACTTTCACTTTTTTCAGTTTGGCATAATGATTAATATAAACGAGTAGGTGAAAATGCAATTTTTACTCAAAGTTACATTGAAGTAATTTTACAAACTGATGGGAACGACATAGTTTCTAAGTCAAAACCAAGTAATTTCTAAGACAAACACAGGATGTACTTTCTTTATCCCATAAGCACAAACTATTAAAATTGACAAAACTACAAACAAGCTTATCTTTAACTTTATTGAAAATAGGAACAATATTTAATAAACATAGAAAACTAAGTTTGACATTAAGACACTAAGATTAATTCACATTTACATTCCCTGCTTCTGTTTCCATGATCTCTGTATATTCTGCTCTCCTTGAGTGTTTACAACGCAATTCAGCAGTAAGCTTAACTCCACTGGAATGAACACTTGAATCGGG
>CAEGAF010084588.1:0-50579 GCA_903067075.1 Micropoecilia bifurca | reverse complement strand
TATATATACAGACACCTTAAATACGGACACCTTAAAATAAATTTGATTAGAATAATATTACACTGAGAAATTCTGGAATGTTCAACTTTTTATAGTTATTTATAATAAGTTATGTTAAAAAAATATAATTTTATTCAAAGAAGTCACCAAGGCTTAAAATTGAGGCTTTTTTATGCACACATTTTTCAGTTGAGCAGATGTCTTTTAGTTTGACTTGGTTGTAAAAATATGACATGACTCAGGGATAAAACTTCTTCCAGCCTCTCCTAAAAATGTGAAAAACAGGAAAACAATCAGTTAAAGAAAAATACAAACATGTGTGTTGATCTTCAGATTGAAGAAAATAGCTTCTCTCTAACCTTGTCCATATTTACAGTCGAAGGAAAACTTTAATCGTTCTAATGATGGACCGAAGAGACTCAAAGAACATAAGAAGGCAGTAGTACTTAAATGGTTTCCACGGTTTGTACTAATAGTAATAAACGTGTTATTCCTTAATATGCAGATTGGGCACCATCTTGGCTCTACCACAGAAGCTAATTTTTGCTCTTGGGTTTTCAGCCAATCAGTGCTAAGGCAAGTAAATGGTGCTTCTGGATTGGCTGCTTTGTAAACGCCAGTCAATAGTGAGTGACGTAGCATTGCATCTCGATACCTGAACTTTTCACACTGCATTTTATTTCAGATATTTTAGATATACTCTTTGAAAAGACGCAGACAGGCAATTTTTTCACAAATATTTTAGAGTTAAAAATCGGTGCGAATAAATAAACCGAAAAGTAATACTTTAACAAGTCACAAACTGTAATATAACAAGTACGTAGTCACTGTAGAAACGTATTTTTACTTTCCACCTTATTTTCAATCTGAAGAGATTGTGACAACATGAAGACATTTAAAATGCTCTTTTGTGTGTGTTCACAAATATAATCAATGTGTCATACCTCTTAGTTTTTAAAAAAAATGTCTGAGTCAGCTAACTTATTTTAGGTCTGTTCAGATGAGATTTTCAGAATCGACATATAGAGATGTTTGATTCCCTTCAGGAGCACAGACATAGCTCTTTAATTTAGCATCAGCCAGGAAGTGAAAACAAAAACAAACTTCAGTTTCACTTGTCAACCATATTTCCTTACAACGCTTAAATGGTGCACAACACAAAGGTTAAACATTCATATTTGAGTAGGAAATCAAATAAGCAATAGAAAACTTGCTTTTTTATATGTTTGGGATTTTTGTGGTGCCCCCAGTTTGTGGTGCCCTGGGTGGAGAGTCATATTGCTCATGTCATGACCCCTGTCAGTATGTACTGAAATCAAATGTTATCTTTGATTCTGGTTTACAACCTGAAACATGTTGACCCTACTCTCCAAATGTTACAATAACTCACAGCTGCTTCTATTAAATTATCTATTTTCATGCATCTCCTATTTTAGTCTTGGAGAATCATTCAAATCCCCCATGATGCAGCTCATTGGATTCACTGCCTAATCAGAGGCTTTTCAGTGTATTCTCTAGGATTCATGAGATTGGATTCAAGCTTTATGAAAAGTCTCGCATTTGCAGCCGTGAAAAGAAAAGGGGTTTGAGTATTTCATGCTCCTTTATCTGCTCTCGAATCATTCTCATTTTACCAGGAGGTTTATGTGGGATTCAAAATGGGAATCTTAATCACCTCTGAAAAACATCCTCACTCTGAGATTGTGTCTTAGGGAAATATTGAATTTCCACACCTGAAGCTACCTTTTGCAGTCATTATGAAAAGTAGGGGCTTTTTGGAATAATAAGATAAATCTTCCTTCATTTGCATATTTTCTGTAAAATGATTGGACCTTTTAATATTCTGCCGTCTTCTGAAAACACATATAAATCATCTATACTTCCAGGTTTTGTTTGGTTGAAAAAGTCAGCCTTCTTTGCCCTTTTGAGTGACTGCTGTTTGTCAATGTGTCTCTCTGCAGGTGTGATCCGTGAGAGCTACCAGAAGGGTCGCGACCAGCTGGTTCCCGTGACCCTGTTGGCCATAGCCGTCATCTTGGCTTTTGCGATGGGCGCCATCTTCTCAGGTCTTATCGTCTACTGCGTCTGTGACCACCGGCGGCGAGATCTGGACCTGACAGGTCGCAAGGAGAAGGACAGCCTGCATCTCCACTCCCGCCGCGGGTCGATGAACAGCGTGACCAAGCTGACCGGTCTGTTTGAGACGCAAGCCAAAGATGGCCGCCCGGAGGCGATTCTCACCCCTTTGATGCACAATGGGCGACTGACACCAAATGCCAAGATGCTGATAAAAGCCGACCAGCACCACCTGGACCTCGCTGCTCTGCCAACGCCTGAATCCACGCCCATGCAGCCGCGTCGCAAGCCCAGCCGTGGAAGCCGTGAGTGGGAAAGAAATCAGAACCTCATCAACGCTTGTACCAAGGACATGCCGCCTATCGGGTCTCCTGTCATCTCCACGGACCTGCCCCTGAGGGCTTCACCTGGTCACATCCCCAGCGTTGTCGTTTTGCCTTTGCCGCAGCATCAGCATCAGCTTCCGCCTCACCTGCAGCAGTCCTACCAGCACGAGTATGTGGAGCAGCCCCATCACAGCGACCTGGGCATGGCCCACGGTGTCATGGAAGACCAAGGGGCCACCTTGGAGTACAAGCCAGGAAAGAGCCACATGATGAATCCAGACGGGATGCTTCCACCTCGCGTTCCCCAGCGAGAGGCATCCCTCACCGTCCCTCCTGCCGTCCCACAGATGGGCAAACGTCTGGAGGTCCACTCGTCAGTGTACGGCCTCCGGAAAGGATCGGCGTCTTCTGCTTCTGGATCCTCAGTGCTGAAGAAGCACAACACCAACTCATCCAACTCCTCTCATTTGTCGAGACATCACAGCTTCCGTGTGGAGACCCCGCCGCCCGCCCCCCAAAGGGTGGACTCCATACAAATGACAACGCAGGGCATATCGCTGTCTCGGCAGCCTGGGATGATCACTTACGGCTCGCTGCCTCGAGCGGGCAGCAAACACCTCAAACCCGACGTCCCCCCGAAACCCTCCGTAGTCTCTCTCTCAACAAAAGCAAAGTCCAGTGACTCCGGCACATAGTCAGCTCGTAACCCCGTCAAACCAGACTGAACAGACAGAAGCTAAAGGTGTTTTCAGACAGAAGAAACAGGGACTACTGTACAACTTGCATCTCCTTTTAGTGCATTTGTTTGTTTTTGTGGAAATTCACAGATTTTGTTTTTAAATAATTTGTTTTTATATAAATATGTAAATATCCAATGGATGTTGTCTGTTGTTGAGCTCAGATCAGCTCCCAGTTTGTCTGTAAACACAAAGAGGAAGATGTACTCCTGAGAGAGGAAGTGAAGCCTGTCCTGGCATTTCACATATCGGCACCCTGTAGCATTCGAGATGGTGGCTCCCCTGTTTGTAGTGTCTTCAGCCACGTGGACTTGACTTATCATACGTTATCGTGCCGATGGAGGGTGACCGTACAGGGGTCGGGAGACGGAGAATAATCAATGTACAGAAGCACTCAGAGAGACTGGATTCAGACTGAGTCTTGTTGGAAACTGTGAAGAGAGTCTCAGTGTTACAGCAATCAAGACCTGGGCGGGTTCTGCAGAGACCCGGCCAGAAGAATCTCCTACTGTACTGAACAATACGTGACTGTTAATACTAATAGCCTGTTGTATTTATTTTTATTAAGTGCTTTAAAAGAACAAACTGACTTTCTAGGCTTGGACAGACAGAGGAGACAAAGAAGAGGTCTTTTAATAATAATTAATCAAGTGAGAAAAAAAATATTTAAAGTCATTAAACTGGAGCCAGTAGAACTTTTCTTGTAGACTTTAAAAAAAGGTCTTACTGCGTGCTCAGTGGGACCTGCAGCTCGAGATACGACGACGACAAGGTGGAGATATTTATTTAAACTGTGCCAGAACAGACTTTTACCTTTTCAGACCAGAGTTTCCATTGTTTTCAACCAATCAAGAGGAAAGAAAAGAGAAAAAAAATCTCCAAAATCTCCCCCCTTCACTCCTCCACCAAGCAAACCCTCAACCCTCCCCTCCAATCAGCACTGTGGGTTTTTTTTTCTTCGTCTGAGTCCAAAACATTCGTCCTGATTAACTCACTGTTGCATGTTACACATAAAAGGAAGAGGCGCAGCAACAGTGCAGGAATCAGTGCTCAAAACTAAGCTAAACGTTGCGACAGAGCGACGCCGGTCCAGCGCGGCGTCACGTGGACGAGCAGGCGGAGAAAAAAATGGAAACAATAAGAACAAGAAAAAGAAAAAAAAAACTTTTTATCGTCTGCTTATTTTTCCACATGTAAATTTGTGCCTTACACCCTAAAGTAGTGACAATGTTTTTCTTTAATAGTTGTTAACTTTGTGTCCTTGTTGTATTCCTTTTTTGTTTTTATTTTCTTACGTCATGCTATTTCCCTTGTTTGATAAAAATGCAGTTAAAGAATGTAGGTGTTATTGTTGTAATTCTGGTCCCTTAGACATTAACACAGTTAACAGGTCAGACGGAGGAGAGGAAGGAGCGATTACTTTCTTCTTTTTTTACTCTTTCTGCACACACACACACTCACTCAATCATCTCTGTGGTTCATTTCTGACTGTGCCATTAACGCGCTTCGAGCCGCCGTTCATGTTCTGTTGGCATTGTCTGCAATTCTTTTTTTTTCTTTTTTTTATACAAGCTAAACGTTCCTGATGTTGGTTTTTATTCATTTTTGTTGTTTGGTGTGATGACCAGAACAGTTAAGATTTGCTATGAGTTGAGAAGGCCAAGGTAGCTTTCCGGTGCATTGCAATAATACTGCAACAAGAGCACCGTAGCGAGCTATTAGTATGAGATACAATAGGTCCCCAGTGAGCTACACAAGCTCATTGCTTCTTATAAGCATTCATTTCTTAGGCAGTTGCATAAACAGGCTGGTTCCTGTGAAGAAAGCTGGGATTTTAAAGCAGTAGTGAAGAAGTTTCTCTATTTAACCCCGTTTTTTGTAAGAAAACTATTTGAAAAAAATACTAGTGTGGTTTTTTTTATTTTTGCTTCACTGACTCTTATTATTAAGGCCTGAGAGTTTGACTTATATGACCTCTTATGTTTCCTTCGATCACCCCTCACCAAAACACTTAAATCAGTGGAGCACTCTTCTATTGTTATATGTGTAGATAGGTCAAAGTTTTCTTCATGTCCAGCAGTTTTTTTTTCTCACTTCTCAATGGAGGAAAGCCAACAATGTCTCTATCCACAGCTAAACTAAGAGGGAGATGTAGGATATGAGAATGGGATTCTGGTTTTCATGTGTTGTCTATATGCTTACAGGATTTGGTTGAAAATATCTTCAAAGCAGGAGTCAGCTCAACGGTTCTCTGTTAAAACATGTTGAACAGTTTTTCCAGGAAATATAGTCGGTTACATTTGCTTATATTTTTTTGTTATTTGTAACTGTATGTGTACAGTGTCTCATTGAGATCATATTTAAAAGATATACCTGTTTTGATGAAACGAAGAAAATTACAAATAGCAACAAGACAAGCAATTGAGAATTTTTTTTGGCACCTTTCTTTTAAAGCTTGTGTAAAATATAACCATACAATAAAATATGTGGTATTTGTAAAAGCATAACCTCGCTCTGCAAAGTCCTGAAAAATTCAGCTTCTACATTTGGGAAAAATCTGTTCAATTTAAAAAAAAATACAAATCACCAGTGTTAAGACAACCACTTTTTTACCAAAGGTCTTCTACGCAATTTAAGAAGTTTGGATCAAAAACAGACAGATCTCTGACCATTCTTCTTTCTACTGTCACAAAATGATCCAGCTCAACACATCCAGGAATATTCCACCTGTACACTAACTAGTTTTTAGTTAAGCATGAGGACATTGTTTGGGGCTTTTTTGCACTCATTTGTTGTTTTATGTCAAACTCGCCTAGACTGAAATTACTAAAGTACAGGGTTCTAGTTCAAATCCCAATAGACTTCAGCACATTCCACATTTTGCCTTTTTTCTGGCATTTCCAAACATCTAGATGACATTTAAAAATTTTTTTAGTGAACATCAATACTCTGCTCCCAGAAATGATCTCAAGATAAATATAGATACTCTTCTAGTGTAGCTCTAGTCAAGTTGTTTTAAACGTTTTAAATAATTGCTCTCATGGCAGAAACTGGAAATATTTGTGATATCATATTAATCAACTTAAAATTAATACCAATAATTATGCCACTGGTGATTTTGCTACAAACAATTTACTCTTAAAAGTGTGGGGTTTGTTCTCTCCCGCTGCTACATAATTGTGCTCAATTTAAAGGTTCGGATGTTTCTGTAATTACAGGGTGAAGTTATGTTACCACAAAGAAAGATAAATTTATTTTGAAGCCTTTCATATGCCATCATCGGTGCCATTCAACGGGCATAAGCCGTCCAAAATGACAAGGTTTCATCCTTCACACAAGTCCATCCCTTTTACCAATATTTCAAATATGTTTACCTGGAATGAAACTGACAACTTGTTCGTAAACGTTCTGATTCATGAACCATCACATCCACACAGACAGAGGACAGCACCCCATGTCTGGGTGAGAAGGTTAAACAGCCACCGTCTTGTGTGGACACGTGAACATATCTGAGCGTTTATTTTGAGCGTCGAGTATTTCGACGTCAGCAGGACCGCAGAAGTTTTCGACAGGCTGGATTAGGACTGACTGTGATGGCCGCTGTGGACAGTGAGGTTCTTTAGTGTGTGCCTTTTTTGTCTTTCACCCTTGTTATAATTCACTGCTGTTAGATGCAAATCAACTCTTATGGACTTTTCAAACTTTTGAACTTTGTAAGCTTGTAAGATATTGTGACGTCACAAAGTTTTTTGCCCTACTCTCTTCTCCACTTCCTTAACATCTGATTCACAGCTTAATGTATGTTGTAAAGAAAAAAAATCTCTTTAATTTAATGCAAAATGTAATGAAAAAAAAAGGAAATAAAATTCTTGTCATGAAAACTTGATTTGTCTTTGCTGTCTCGCTTGCTTCTTTGCCGGAGGCTGTCTAACATTTACCTTTTGTGCGACATGAAAATAAAAATCTTGCTTCATACAGGATCTGAACTCGTTAGAGAATAATTGTGAGAAAAACATTTCACTTTGTGACCTTCAGCTCTTCTCCCCTTGTGAAAATCTCATGAGATCTGAGGAAGCGTTCCTTAAACTTGAGACACAAAGCTGGTTTGTGGATTAAAGCTTTTTGAATCTACAGATGCATCTTAGGAAATTAAAATATCATTGAAAAGTTCATTTATTTCAGTAACTCAATTAAAATGTTTTCATTACACACACGCTAATATAGTTTAAGCTTTTATCTCCATTTAAAACTTAAGAAAACCCAGAAAATAATATATAGAAAGTAATTACTAAAAGAAAAAAGTTATGGCATATCAAATCTTAGGTAGGATTATTCAATGCAGACAGTCATTATTAAAGGTCATTGATTAAAAAAAAACTAGATATTCTGAGTGCTGCATTCAATTAATTCAAGCATATTAATGGAAAGTTTACTGGAGGGAAAAAAGTGTGGCAGGACAAAAAGAGCACAAGTAACAAAAATACCTGCAGCCTTAAAGAAATTGAGAACCAAATCCTGTTTAAGAGTTTTGGAGAGATTAATGAGGAGAATCAAAGCTTCAACAGCCACAACACACAAACGCATCAACAAACTGGGCTTTATTGTTGTACTTCTTTTAATGATAATTTTGTAGATCCCAGAGTGTGGAGGAAGAATAGAGTGTCTGAATCCAAGCTGCCTGAGATCCAGTGGGAAGTTTCCACAGATACTGATGATTTGACAAGCCATGGCATTTGCAACTGTCTACTAGGAGGTTTCAGATCCCTTCATGCTTCCTTCTGCTGACAAGTTTTAAGGAGAAACTGATTTAATTCTCCAGCAGGACTTGGAACTTGCCCACACTGCTAAAGACACTGATACCTCCAAACCCCTGGGACAGTGCTAAGATGATAAAAGAAACCTGAGACAGTAATGTAGATAAGCTGAAGGCCGTTATTACAGACCCATTCAATAAATGTGCATATTATTAAAAAGTTAATCTATCTCAGTAACTCAGTTCACAAAGTGAAACACATTATATGGATAAATTACACACAGTTGCTTTGTTTTTATTAGCTTAAAGCAAATTAAAGCAACATTTAACTTGGGAGGAAGACCGAATATCAGCACCGCAGGCAATGGGAGGACTTTTTCACCAGTCATTGAATGTCAAGTCCTATTAGTCTCCATGGCAGTGAGCTAAGATGTTTACAGTGCTGGTGACAATGCTGAAATCACTTTTTAAATGATTACACATTGGCACTGTATAGTCTATGCTTACAGGACCTTTGTGTTGTGGTCTGCTCCAGAGACTCTCCTTCAACCCACCACCCACCTCATGGACCATTAGTCCACACAGGCAATCAAAAGCTATAATTACATTTCAAAAATATGTCCCCACTGGTGGTTCAGTGTTGTCAGCATGGCGTGCAGTGACATGACAACTGTGTAACACAGAAAATGATGTTTATTTTCTTTTATTCCTCAAATAGTTATTATTTCTAGACCCAAAAAAATAGCTTGATGGGATAACCCACATGAAAAAATGGCACACATTTCACTGCTAATGGCCCAGTGGGTTCATTATTATAACCTTTCACTCCTCCGTGTTTCTCGCTTTTATGGAGAAAAAATAAACATGGCTCCTCATTCAAGCTTCCTTCTCACTGTTTTTCTAATTTAAAACTTTTTAATTGTTCCTCTGACTGCATATGGAAGATCATCTAACATCAGCCTATCTTGAATATCATGTTTTCTTGTCTTTCCCATTTTTATGAGGGACTGAGATAAATGTTCCTCTGTCTCAGAAAGCAAAGGACAAATTATCGGTCAAATATTTCCTGATGCAACTTGTATAACAAAACATTTGAAAATGCTTCAGCCGCATTTATTTTACATCAACTGTTCTTATTATATGGCAATAATTATTTAATAAAGAATTAATTATATCATGATTTATGTCATTGTAATAATAAAATAAAATAATTTAAAGGCGTTCAATTGGTTTTATTATTTTCCAGTGAGATTATAAATATTGATAAATGACCTGCCTCAAACTGTTGCTCAAATATTCAAGCAAAAAATGCTACTACTGTACATAAAAACAAAATTAAATATAAAAATGCAAGTAGAAATACATTGATCTAGTGAGCCATGTGAGGTGCATAGGACTGATGTGTCAAAAACGTTGCAGAAAATAAAAAAGAGCATAAAAGTCCAAATATTAGAAAGCTGTCTTTAATAAATAAATTGCACCTATGTATTTATTTATTTAAGTTAGGGCACTATTGCAAAAGCTGTACTTTATTGGACAATTTTTTCTGTAGGTTGATGATGTTACGAAATAATATGCAAATACCAAGATACCTGAGAACAATCTAGAAATAACTTCAAGAGTTTAGTCTTTTTAAATATTGAGAAAAGAACTAAGCACAAAATTTCAAAAAAATTCCTTTCATCTCCATGATTTAAAGACTAGTTAAGGAGAGTTTTTAAGGAGTTTTCCTAGTCCTCTTGCAAGAGGCACGTTTACATTTTTCACTTTGGTTAGAATGACATTAAAGTAAAAAATCCCAACAAACCACATCCATACAGCAGCCAGATTGGTTCACGTTTCAGATTACGGTCTCTAGTTTCTCATGTTAGCACATCATTGGCGCTGTATTGTCATAACCTGTAAGCTTAGCGAGTTATTCATCACTTGTTTCTGACAGTGTAGAGTGGAGTCATAAGTTACAATCAGCCAGCGTGGCGATCAGATAACCACGGCGTGGTTCAGATAACGAGGCCCGTCGGACTTTACAATACTGCATTGTGTAGCTCCCATCAAGGCAAGTAATGAATCAGAGATCAAGATTCAGATACAAATATTTCAACATGTTAGGAGCACAACTGAACCTGCAAGTAACTACGGTGAAGAGTGTCTTCTACAGAAACATAGGGTGTTCCAAAGGTCACAACTCAAGAGGTCAAAAGGTTTTCAAATAAGACGCACAGGAATGCATGTAAAAGGATGAAACTAACATACAGGAGGTTTTTGGTTGTTTGAACATCTGTAACAAGAATTTAAAAAATATGCTTGCAAACACTTTAAATCCAATCTAACCAAGTTTTAATTATTTTTACATTTATATACCTCCTTGTGTTTTTTTATCATTTAACCATTTTCGTGTTTATTTTATCCAGCATGATGGAATATTTCTTGTTATTTATCATTCTTGAATATAAAATACATTTCCATGTGCTTCATAGACACCGATACACAAACCATCAAGTAAATATGTATTTTTTTAAGCTGTAATTGCTGTGAGTGCTGCAAATCCTTTCGTAAATCAGCAGAAATCAATCAAACATCGCTCATGATCTGGCATTATGACCTGCCAGCCCTAAAGCTTAATGGCACTTTTCCTTGACAGCAGCGGCAGCAACAGAAATGTTGGTCAGCCAGGCTTTCAGCCTCCCAGCCAGCCTTTTACCATCTAGTCATTCATTCAGCCATTAAGCCCCCGCCCGCACCCGTCCCTTATAACTCTAATCCACCTGGCTGGCTTTGGACTTGGCAGTGCTCGTTTTGAGTGCCCCTCAATCTGTGGTCACAACAAGTTTATCTGCGAGCTAATCCACGCTGTCACATCCAGAAATCATTATCCCCGTCGCTGATACCGTCTGCATCCACCGCTGCTCTTAATGACTCTTAACATACTGCCGTTTTTTCATGCATGTTTCTGTCAAAATATGGTCGCTCCAGTGACTCAGACACAAAAGAAACAGACACAATAGGACAGACCGATCAGCCAGTGGAGGGGATAATTATCTGTCAAATTTCAAAAAGCCTGTAGAGAGTTAAATGAAGTCAAAATAGACAGGAAGGCAGACAGCCATGCACATTTATGCTCTGTCTGTCTCTCACAGACACAGACACATTATCACAATCCTGAATGATGTGTCCCCTGGGTATTAATATGGTCCTCTATGAGCCATTAATGGGAGTCAATAGGCCCCTTAATGGCTGTTCGCCATGTTGGTTGGCCTCTCATTAATGCGTCATTGCATAAGTACTTGTTAGATTCATGATGGTCACCGCCATGCGATTATGTTTGATGAGGGTCATGCCAAATGAGGAAACTCATGTTGTATACAATAGGCACTGAGGAAATTCAGTGCTTTGAGCAAGAATGTGTGTATTTTTGTCCAACAGCTAAAAATATACAAGGGGTATTTTATGAGGTAATTCAGAGACTGTAGAAATACACAAACTCTCAAAGGTCTCAATGAAATATATTGTCAGACTTTACTGGTTAGTAAACATTGGAAACATGTAGAGGAAACAAATTTAAAAGGGTCATAAAGAGTGATAGAAAGGGTTTTAACCAAGGATGGTGGGGATGAGTGGGATGGAAGGATGAGCCAAAGAGAGACAAAGGATGTGATGGATGGAAAGAAGTTATAAAGAGGGAGGATCAGAGGGGCAAATATAATCCTGCAAGACAAAAGGAAAAGGCAAAAGGTCTAATTGCTTCTCACTTTGGAAATTCAGGAATGAGGAGGATGAGTGGGATAAAGATGATCCTAAATAGGATGACAGGGATAAATGTGGATTTTAAAAGGGGTCTGGAGGATGAGTGTGTTGAAGAGGAGTCATAAAGAGGGATGAAGCATATATGTGGGATGAATAAACAGAAATGAAAGGTGTAAATGTGTCAAGAGAGGGAAGAGAAAGTGAGAGGGATGATGAGGAGGAGTGTGATGGACAGGAGGAAGAAAGATTTAGAAGCAGGAGTTCAACAGACTGATGAGGCAAATGAGTGGGATGACTGGATGACACAGAGGGATGAGGAGGATAAGTTTGATTAAAAACAGAAAGGGGTTATGAGAGGGATGAAGAGGGACAGTAAATGTGAATTTGAAGGATAAGAGTGATCAAAAGGACCTGAAAGAGGAACTAGTTAAGAGAAAATAAGAAAATAAGAGGGATGAAAAGGAGTTATAGAACAGGACATAAATGTGTCAGAAACAAGGATATGACCAAAAACGGGGGTTTGAGGTCTTTAAAATAAACCCATTTAATTTTAAATGGGTTAAAAAGAAAACCATTTATAGAACAGAATAGATTGAACGTGCCAAGGAATTTCACCCGAACCCAAGACAGCACATTAACTATATTTGTTTTGTATGAATATAATCAGGCATTAAAGTTACAGTCGGGTGTTTGTACAGAATCCCCTTGTTAGATATTATTACGCTATGTCACAAACCCATCTGTATTTTGATCTGATTTAACAAATCTGGATGTGTGCACAAGTTTTAAAAACAGATGTTGCTTCTCTGTCACTTAAAAAAAATAAAGAAAAAGAAGAGGTTTACAAAGGAGCCTCCATAAACTAAAGTTAACAATCTCAAAAGCGTCACGAGCGCTTAATGTACCTATAAGGCATTTAGTGGGTTTGTTGTGAAGCATGGAGACATGTAAGCAATAAAACAGTCCTCCATGCTGCTGCAGCTTGTGTGTCACAAAGTCTGGCAGCCTCAGAGACAGAAGGCACATGTGGAACTGGAAGATATTACATCATTGACTTAATTTATGATATTTTCCGGCTTCACAAAGTATAATAAAACATGCAGAAAAGCGTTGCCAATCACTGTGTAATAAATGACTCAGCATTTAAATTTATGCATCTTTATCTGCAATAGATCAGCATAGCAAGCCTAAATTAATTTTAGAAACTTTGACCTGGAATGCAATAAAACTTTTCCTAATGGGTCTTATGAGTGGATGGCTCATAAAGAAAAAAAGAGAGAAAGAAACAAAGACTCCCTGACGTCATGGGAAGCATCATGAACACTAACATGGGAGTAACAGCCCATGACCTTATTATACCTAACATACCAGAACAAGCTCAAGATACAGCTCAAACTTCTCAGAGGTCTCCAAAAATCCAGCAGAAGATTCGAAGTAAGGATTTGCAGAAACAAGGGTGAAAGGAACTGTCTCTTGTGCTTTGAGGAAAAAAAAAAAACCTTGGGCTGTGAGGAAGCAGTAAGAGGAGCAAACCTCTGGGAGTTCTGATGGCAGAGTGAGCAGGGAAAAGAGCCAAGCCTGGTTCTGCCGTTATAAGCCCTGCACTGCACACACTGACGAGCATGCAGGGGAGAAATTGGCAGTGGGAATAAGGGCAAGGCGGTGTAAATTTGGAGCAGAAAAGTCTTCAGGGTGCACTGTGCACTCATCCTTGTGACCCTGCACACACACACACACACACACACACACACACACACACACACACACACACACACACACACACACACACACACACACAGAGCACAGAATGCATGGGGGCTTAGGAGATGGCTGTGGATGGGGATGAAAACAAAGCTTGTGGGTGATGTTGGAAGGAAGCTCAGGGAATTGGGAGACAAGCCTGCTCTTCATCCACCGGCCATATGCAGCATTGGATGTCGCACACATGTCTCGTATTCACAGAGACTGGGAGCATACCGGCCATAAAAAGAGAGATTACCCAGAAAAGAAAAAAAGAAAACGGTGGACGCCGGAAGGAGAGAAAACTAAAACTCACAAGCGCACATGCACCCAGTTACACACCGCACAAGGTTCTGACTGGCTGGTTTTGCCAGAAGTGAAAAGGGTAATCCTATGAAACTGTTTATGCGTGGAGAAACTTACTTTCAGTGGCTAAAAGAAAAAAGAAAAAAGTAAGGAGAGAAGATGCCAGTCAAGTTCATGCCGCTTCAATCTGTGACCTGGTTTCTAAATGCAGCAGCTGTAAGGAAGGAAATAACAGCTACGCTGCTACATCCAGTTATTTTTGCTTCGGTCCGTTCCTGCTGATGTCGCTTGGATTCTCAAGAAGTTCAAAGCTGTGACAACTTTGAAAAGATATGCGCTTATTTTATTGTGTGAAACAAATAGTGTAATGTGTATTAGCATGGGAACTTGACACATAAAAAGATTGGTGGCGAGAGTGACAGGAATATGCTTCTGAAAAATAAAGAGGATGAAAAAGTATGAATTTACGAGTGATCTGTTTCTTTTGGGGGATGTTATCCAGAGAGTCACAACAATGACATAAATGGAAACAGGATGTGACATTTGATTTATGACTTGTAGGTATGTAGGTTTTCTTTCTGTAGCACCAAGTAAACATATCTAGGTAGAATGACGTATCTGCTCGATATGAACTGCTTTACTACGATGCATGTTGATTGTAAACACGACATTTAAAGATTAAAGTAATCTGAATGATCTCAGAAATCTATGTTTTGAGTCGTAGCCTCACATTTCCACCTATCCTTATGAGCGCCAAGTTTTTGAGGTTGGAAAGGACTCCTTGCCTTCACCATAATATTTACCCCATTCAGCAGATTCACCATCATATTCACATTTAAAGAACCTTTGAACACAAATCGTTTTGAGTTAAAAACATGAGTCTCGACTCTCAGCCCTGTAGGTGCAGCACTTCTGTTTGATTAATTTTGCATGAATGTCATTTAAAGACAAAACATGGTGACATTTATATGAATCTGAGACCAAACCAGCTTGTAGCTTCACTCTCCTCCCTTCAGGTATGTCTCTGAAGCCTCTCATGCAGAGGAAGATATCGATTGCTGATCCACGTCTATTTTTATATTCAGACAAACACACATGTATACAGCAGGTGGACCAATAATTATCCCTGCTGTGGGGCTGGTCTGCACATTCCTCAAACAAGCATGTGTTTGTAATATGCTGGGAGTTTATGTGCAAATATAAACAGATGATCAATGTCATTGATCGTGTATGTACAGTGTCAAGCTTAAGATCAACCAAACACTGACCTCCTTTAACCATGTATTCACATTTTCTCTCCAGCAGAGTGAGAAAATCTTGCATATGCTGGACAGATCAGCAGTTCAACACAGGATACTTAGATATGTACATGCACACAATCACACCATTAGACATGTTAGAGTTTTCACAATCATTACAGTTTTTCCTATCTGCTAAAACACTATCCCACCTTCTCTTAACCACATTTTCAGTGGACTAAAGTATGTAATAATTTGGAAACTAAAGGACAAAGATATTTGTGACACCTGTGGACAGCTGCCTTGTAAGACATATTGGAAAATGAGCAGAAATCAGAGAAGATATATGAAAGACAATTGTGGCTCTCCTGTTCACCCTCAGGTTCAATGTCTGAAAGCCTGAAGGGTTTTCCTGATCAAACAATTATTTACAAGTGCAAACATAATGAGAATCTTGACAGGTTTTTGTGCATCAGAGAAATACATGTCTAAACTCCAAAACAAATCCAAAAGAGCTTGTGAAGATGTCGGCTGAAACTGTCAACAACATCCCAAAATGAACTGAAGAGTCACTCAGAGAAAACCAGGAAAATATTGGATTTTTCCACATGCAAACAAATTGTAAAAGAAATACAATTTTATGACAAAAATAAAAAAAAATTATCTCTTACTGACAGTTTGATTTTAAGATGACAATCCTGTTTATTTGCTAATTTAGCTACAGCCTAAATCTGTTTTTTGTGTATATTAGTATTAATAAGTTTCATCTTAAGAAGTAACATCCCTAAGTGTGGCCGTGATCAAAACAAGGAGGAGGTCAGGAGAGTGTTCTGCTCAAAGTCTCACTTGCTTCCCATCCCCTGAAGGCCAGGACAGGAGCGAAGGAATCCACTGCATGTGTGAAATCTGTCACATTCCTGTTAATTTGCTAACACACCGAATGAGGGAGGGAATAGAGTTTGTCATCTTGTTTTCTCCTCCCATCCTGTGAAAATCCCACACGGCAACATTTGAGTTTCATCAGCTCATTTTACGCTTTGACCAGGGTTTATTTTAGTTCTGTCATTTCTCTTCATGCTCAAAGCTTTTCATCGTATGTATTTATTTATCAAATGCTTCTCTCTTCTGCAGTGTTGCATCACAAAACTTCTGAAAGAGGCTTACAGAAGAGCAAGAGCATTGAAAATTAATGGATGTGTCATCAGCAATAGAGATTAATGAAGACTCAAGATTATTTATCTCACGCCTTTCCCAAAGTGCCCTGTCACAGAGGAGGTATAAACGGGGGTCAGTGAACAGAGTTTGGCTCCCGATGTGATTTCCACTAAAATAAATGTTACCACTAGTAAATGAAGTTGTTTAAAATAAAAGTGGAAAAGTTGAAATTTGAGATATATTATAAGTCAAATGCAATATTCCCCTTAATATCCATGCAACATTTTTTGACCTCCTAGTAAAAATGTGTAAAATAAACATTACGTTTATTAATCCTTCACTGCAGAAACAAAAATAAAAATTTTAATCCTACCTTAAATTATTTTATTTTTTATATTCTGCAAGGAGGACAGTTCATCTGCAATAACAAATAGTCTTTCAATAAAATGTTATTGACAGAACTGTTGTTTCAGCTGCTTTTGCCAGAGCACTTAGTTCTCTCTCACATCTGGTTTCCACCCAGATCCCTTTCTATGCTTTCTTCTCTTCAGCTGTCGGATGTAGGTCTATGCACTGAGTTGGACATGGATGGAGGCTGTTTTTACATTATTGTTGAACCATTGTTGTGTTGTTGGAACAGGGTAAAGTACTCCCAGTGACAATGTCGACTGTTTACTGCATGTTCACTTGATTTCCAAATGGCACAAAAAGGCTGAGCAGATGGAAAACATCGGGACAAGAATACTTGTGAACCAGGAGTCTCACTTTATCATGTATTCTGGATAAAACAACCTTGTTTTTTATTCATTTAGTGGAAAATGTTACTCAAGCAAAGGTTTGAGCTGTATCTGTACAGCTCAAACACAAGTACAGTGTAGTAAAACTACTCCTAAAAGTAAATTTAGGTGAGAACCACTCAATGTTTTCAAACATTGATAAAATAGTTCATGTAGGTTTTAAGGTTTTTCATTTCATACTTTCTTTTCATTGAATACTTGCATAAACCTTTTATAACAGAACGGCACTAAAAGTATCAGCGATATTTAAAATCTTTTTTTTTAATCATTATTACGTTGGAAACTATAATTTTCCACACATATTAACATCTCTAAGTAGTAATTTTTCTGCAGTTCTTTTGTAAAATTGGACTGTTTTCATTCATTTCCAAATTTAAAATAGAAATTAAATTATTTCTGCAATAGATTTTTTGGTACAAAAACTTATGTTAGACGGATGGATGGATTGATCAATATTTGCAATCCAATCAATAAAAGATTAATTTAAATCAAGGCTGTTTACTTTATTAGCTATTAACGATAATGGGGATGTTGAGAAATTCTTACTCAGTGGCATCATAACTGGGTTCTGCTGTTAAATCAACCATCTGGAGTCTGTAATTAAGTAAAACAACACAAAATGACAAATGACAGACTCACAATTGAAAGAGATAACATGTCATTTTCACCCTGAGGGTTTATGCACTCATCCATTCCACTTGGTGGTCATTGATCCAGGACTTTAACTGGAAACACGCAGTGCTGTGCTGATTGCTGCTGATGCTCTGGACTGTCTGGGCTTGTTTGACACAGAAAGCAGCACAAACATGTTGCACAATGAGTGCGATCGCACCGTTCTTTCAGCAACTTTTGCTTCAGAAACAAGAACACGAAACTGACAACACAACATTGCAGGAATGCTTCGTCACCGCTGAGTTATTCCTGACAGGGAAAAGGGTCAGTCAGGACTTCAAGAGAAAGAAACATCGTTTTTATGTTTGAATCCAACGTTTTTGGTTTCACAACAAGAAAAGTGCATTTAGAACATTTGAAAGGACCGAAAAGACTGAACTGTCTAAATTTACTCCACGAAGAAATTTTTCTGTAGAGATTTCTGATTTTCTGTATTAGAGGTAAAACATAAAAGGCTTGTCTGAACCGTCTGTTGGTATTTGATCACACTTTACACTGGGAGAAGAAGAAATCATCTGTAAAGTAGTTTTCTTGCAGTGCAGCCAAAGGTAAATCAACACAAAATGTACTTTTACTTTTCTTCTCTTACATTTAGTTGGATGGGACAAAATAGCCATCATGGTAGAGATCAAAATCTCTTGATTTGGTATTGGTGGCTGTGATCTCTTTAGTACATCTGAATGGAGTTAGAGCTAATGGAAGAGACAAGTAGTTCACCAGCTCTGTGTAGTAGAAGAGAAAGCATGAGTGAGACAGATTGTACAGTATGTGGGACGAGAGGATGCTTGTGTAACATCTTTTGCTCTGACACAGTTTAAGGGGAGTCGTTGTCGGATTGGGGTTATGATGAAACGCGCCCTCGAGACCGCCCGTACTTTACTGTGTTGAGCGAAAGGTCATCGAATGTTTGTGGAAAATGATTTAAAGACAGAAAATGGACAAATTTAGGAATAAAGATGAGTTCTCGTAGGTGCGGGAGCAAGTGTGTAAAAATATCATACCTGCATGTTACCTGCATGTTAATCCACATGCTGCTGCAAAAACCTTAAGCCTAAGGAGACATTTATTACAGAGATTCAATCAAATAAAGCCTTTTTTTCACCAACTTTTCAGGGATATTTTTTTACATCATGATTGCAGATGTAACAGATTCCAGTCTGGTCCATATATTGCTTGGACTGGGCAGAGGATGGACAGATATTTGGGGGCTTTGATTGCAACAATGCAGAAGATACTGCATTCAACGTTTTGATGGTCTCAAAACGTCTGATGATTAATTCACCCTACAGACAGAACACAAAATATGAAGGTTTAAAATATCCTAAAATGTCATTGCAGGACCTACAGCAGCATCTTGCAAATGTGAATATGAAAGTAAATGCCTGCACAATCTGAAATAGATTATTGAAGTTGAACTTTACTTAGCGATGTGATTATTTAAGCAAGAATTAAAATCCAGATTAGAGTTTAGCGGAGATAACACAGATAACACCCAGGATGCCTAAATAAATCTAAAATAAAATCACTTGGAAACAAATCAATGGATATGTTAATTAAACTAAATCCATCATTCCAAGATAAGGATCTCATACCAACTGTGAAGTATAGAGGTGGAAGTATCATGGAGTTAGCATACTTTGCTGCAGCAGAACTGGAGCAGCTCAGAATGCAGCATTTATTGTACGGGATGTTTTTTTACTACTCTATTCCTCTGGAATGATGTTAGTGGTGGAGGCCACACTAGGAGTCAAGGCATTTTGGGGCCAACTGGTAGAACTGGGCTCATTTCAAGTCTTTCTGGTGTTTATTTTCTGGGGAAATAGCAGAAGAAGAAGCTCTGCAGTAAAATGATCCCAGTGAAACACTAGGATGTTTCCTCGTGTTCAAGTAATTTTCATCAGCTGTTTTTGGTCTCATGTGATGTCACCATTAAATCTGTCCTCATTAAAAAAATAATTTATCAACTAGCTAGAAAACTAAATGGGAAAATGGACCATGACGTGGTTCTGTGATTAACAACATGTTCCATGGTGATATTCTATGGCTTGACTAGTAGCGTTAAAAGAACACCTATTAAATACCCCAGGAGGACATTTAGCCACGTTTCTTTCTGACTCTATGCTGAAAAACCCTTTTAATCCAGCAGAGGACTCCGCTGGAACACCTGATGTCTGGTTTTTGTGATGTTTTCACAGCTGTACTCTAAAGACGGGAAGTGATGTCACCAGCTGTGTCCTTCACGATTCTTCATCTCTCAAAGGATGTTTCTGTCTTCACCTGCGTTTTCCCCCCCCCCCATCTTTCATGGTCAATCTGTCAGGGACATATTTCTAAGCCCCATCATTTTCCTTTAGAACTTGTCACACTATTGGAGCTAATGTATTTATTTTCTTATCTTTCTTTTTAAACAGATTATCGGCTTTAGCGTCAGATCTTCTGTCTTCAAGCAAACATAAGCCGTTGGCTTCAAATCCTAACAGATGAAAATGCAAAAGGAAAAACGGAGGATTCAAGTTACTGCAGTCAGTCATTAACCTGGTCTGGGATGCATGAAAGTTAGGAGGCAGAAAAACTGCAAAACTTCAATTTTATTAACCACTACATACCAAATAAATGTTAATAATCGCTTACGTTTTGATTTCAAATGCAGGACAAAAACATCAAAGCGCTACTGGTAATGTGTGTCCAGATGTGTGTGTTTACCGTCTGTCTCTGTCAGAGCTGTAAACAATCTATCAGCACAAATCCATGACTGTCTCTCTGCTGGGTGGTCAAGGTCACCTCACACAAACACACACATACGCACACAGATGACCGTCCTGCCACAGACAGGTCCAGGACAAACACAGCATATCCGAGGGATGACTTGGCAAAACCAAGCCAGAAACAAATTCATTTTTGTCATATTTGCTAGATTCCATGCAAACAGTTTGGGAAAACAAGTGACTTTAGGTATTTTATCAGCAGCGTGGATTGTTCACTGTTAACTTACTCTTTGCAATCAGTGTTTTTATTGATTGTTTTATCAGTTTTACTGGTGCATGTAGCAAAGTCAGTGTGCAAGGTACAGAATATCAATTTCATATGACTTTTCCCCAATTTTCCATTTCAGCAGCATTTGTTGTCCGCGCTGTGCCAAGTTTGAAGTTCCACTCAGTCTGAACAAAATTGATTTTTCTTTTTTTTTTCTGCCATAATGTCCGTCAAATTGAAGCACCTTCAGCAGCTGAGACTTTTTGTGGAAGAGGTTGGGGGACTGTTGCTGCCTTTGTCTTCTAGATAAAAGAAAGAGAGAGAGAAAGGAACACCAAACACGACCTGAGAGAAAAACTGTCCATCTGTACAGGCTGGAAAAACCCAAGAGCCCTGGTACATCTGCTGTAGCACTTGGAATATGTTTCTAGGATCTAGATGGGCAGTTCTTTTTGGGGGAACAATGTAAAAGGTTTTTCAGGCCTTGAATAAACTTAAAGGAGTTAGCCTTGAGAGCAGGCAGTCTGTTTATTCACAGTTTTGCTGTTTAGAAGAGACTTTCAACTACATCATTTATCCATTTCTAACACATACAGTTAAGAAAAAAGTTATTCAAATCCCTGGCATATTTAGATGTATGTATTTTATTCCACTATGAAATAAGAAAATATAATAAGAATAGTAAAAAAAATCTATTTGGTAAACATGTTGAAAATAGCCTGATCAATGATCAAATCCAAACTGATCACTTTTGGCATTTTTTGCCAGGTATCTTGATGAATTATTTATTATGATGACCTCAAGTGATGATGACCCAAGTCTTGGAAGCTGGAGTGCCTCCTTGCCATCACCCTAATCTTCAGCTTCCTCTTCACATGTTCTCAGCCGGATACAAGCCACACTCTGGCTAATGGATACATCCACTCTGTAGTGGATGTCCTCATCTCTCAGTCCTACCTCTTTACCCTCCGTTCATTATGTCCTCATTCCTTATTTCGCCATCAGGAAATCTTTGATCCCTCGTCTCTCC
Source organism: Micropoecilia bifurca (assembly GCA_903067075.1). Taxonomy (NCBI): domain Eukaryota; kingdom Metazoa; phylum Chordata; class Actinopteri; order Cyprinodontiformes; family Poeciliidae; genus Micropoecilia; species Micropoecilia bifurca. The sequence goes on along the minus strand of CAEGAF010084588.1, from coordinate 29,032 downwards.
ATCACCCTGACCAATAAACTTCCTCTTCATCCATCCCTAATTCCTACAACCTTTATTGCTTACTCCATTCCCAGATCATCCCTTCTTATTTGAGTCATCATCTCAGCATCATTGCCTGCTTAATCCCCATGTCCCTCATTCCCTCCACCTTTACCTGCATCTGGAGAAAAGGCTTCAAACTGTATCTGGCTTAAGCCATTCTTCTTCAACATCTATAATTGTCTTAATGTTCTCTGTGTAGTCTTTGCAAGAGAAAATTTAAAATGTAAAAAGGAAAACTGCTCAAGGTAAGGACCTTAACTGCATAAACGGCCTGCCAGCTGCTGTAAGCCTTACAAATCAAAAAGATCTGAGCGGATTATGTTTCCTCTTTCCTCTGATGGCTGCTGCTGGAAGACAACAGGCTCTTTTTTGTTGTTGCATTATTCTTCTGCTTAATTATTCCTCACCTTGTTCGTACATGCCTAATATTGTGAATGCAGATGCAGTTGATTCCTTTTTCTGGAAGTACTGAATCATGCTCTACATATAAAAGCAGCATGAGTTTGATGCTCTCAGGTTCACCTTTATCCCACCTCGTGACGTTGTGTGGTCCCCGGCGGGGCGCATATGACGCTGCGCCTCTATATTTATTTCTGACTGTACCACTCAGGGTTGATATTAACTGTGTGGTGTATCAGGAGCCATAATCACATAATGTCTGACAAGGAGAAGGTATAGAGCAGGGGCCATCTGGTCTGTATGGGTGTGGCCAGGCAACAACACACTGACACAGACCACAAATCAACACATTTATTATGATAAAACAACGAAAAAGCAAAACACATTACCGTGTAAAAATAAAAGCAGCATGAATGTGTCATGCAGGACACACCCCAACTGAAAGTACTGAAACCCGGAAAGAATTGGTTTGCATATTTCATCTTTCTGTGCCCTTCATTCTTCAACAGCATCTCGGTTCAATCTTTCTTCCTCTTTGTTCTTACGCCCCGACATCCTCCCCAAAGCCCAAACCTCCTCCTGCCCATCACCTCGGCCACCAGCACGTCACTGGAGTAGCAGCCATTGGACGGAGCTGCAGTATTTCTGTGACCTCAGTGCACACATCCCCACAAAGACAAGCGCGTGCACACACACTGGCAAACACGTGACTGCCCCCTGCTGCCTCTGTGGACTATAATCAGTGAGGTCCCAGCTGCAGGTCCGGAGCACTTTCCTCCGAGGACTGCAGAGATCAGTCATCTCTTGAGGGAGGTGGCAGCATGTGGGCTTCCTCTGTATGTGTTTGTGTTGGGTATTTTATTATTTCTAACAAGTGGATGAGATATGACCTGTGAAATGATCTAAAACATGTGTCTTAAATCAAATCAAAAGACCCTATTTTCAAAATGGTAAGGCCATAAAAACTGTCTCATTAAGAGAAAAGATGAAGATGCATCATAATGTGGATGTAAGCAAACCGGCTTTGATGCCATGGTTGCACAATGTTCAAAGTTTGCAGTGAAACAAAGCAGTGAATTGGTAATATGAGCTGATTTGAGCTGATTTGCTACAGTTGCAATTACTTGCAAAAGTATTGACACACTTTAAACTTTTAAACACACTAAGAACTTGAAACATCCTGTTCAAGTTCACGTTTCCTTAACATGGCAATATTTCAAATGCACAAACTCCTGTGTCACTGTGTAACAAAAAGGAAAAGGATCTAAGGTTTTCTAAAAAGCAAAAAACAACAACAAAAAACATTTACAAATACAAATGTGAAAATTACGGTGTGTATTCGTCTTAAGCGGCACATGAGTCACGCTGGCATCTGGATATCTTGGGATACGTCTCTACTGGGTCTTAAACTCAAAACGAACTTTTTCAAATAAGCACAAGCTCAATCACACCGCATGACATGCATCTTATTTTTTTTGTCATGGCATAGTTGCCCAACTGGATTTAGGTCTGGACTTTGACTGGGCCATCCATGAATATGTTTGGATTCAAACTAGTGGTGTGCAAGGTTTGCTGGTTACCTGTGTCTGTGTTAGATGTTGCCTTGGCTCAACATATGTGAATCTGCAGAACGGGACACAGCTGACTTATAATGTATTTAAATATTTGTGGATTTCAGGGTGGTTGTGCTGCCATACCACTGAGAATGTGAATGTATGTCCATCTATCACATGTCACAGAAAATCACTGATTGTGGCTGTAATGGAACATAATGTTAAACAGTTAAAAGGATGTGAATGCTTCTGTAAGGGACTAAATCTAAAAGAAAAATGCGCAAAATCGCACATCTTTTACAGTAAAGTGTTTCCATTGACTATTTGTAGAGAACATCCAAATTTCATCAGCTGTTACATTTTTCAGCTCTGATAAGCTAACCTTGCTTTTTCAGGAGCTGCTTTACCTTTTGCGCTCTGCTGCCAAAAGCCCGTCTCAGATATTCTATGTAACATTGATAGATTCATCAATTAGTTAAGATTTTTGTCAGTCTTTGTTCAGCCTTTATTCAGAGCTTCTCATGGAAACTGAAGTGATCGTGCACACGCATGTATTTGGCATTTGCATGAAACTGGATGGAGTTTTCTCGAGTTTATTTGCCTCATGTGCTGAGAAAAAATGACAAGGTGCCTCGGGTGATTATCAAAAGTAAAACCATGGAGAAAGACAGTTTAGACTGCGGCTTAACTTATTTATTCAATGATGCAATTTGTCAAGTTCCCCTAGGTTAGGTAACCAGAGCTGTCCTTAAATGTCACTGCAGCAGTTCAGACTCGTGTTGACATGTGCAGTACGTTTCTGTAGTTGACCTACTGATTTTTGTCACAAAATTTAAGGAAAAGGCAGAATTTAAGACATGGCAACGACATGTTCAGTTTACGTTCAGCCAAAATATCTTCCCAAAGATATTCATGCAACTTTTCAAGCTTTTTTGTCACATAACAGATCACAACTGTCAATGTATTTTAAGGCCATTTTATGTCATGTTATGTGTCTCAGAGGTTTTGAGTAAACAGAGGGACATACCAGTCAGATCAGGAATACGGGTGATGAGACGTTTAAAGACAGCTTAGCACAGCTGCAAACACCAAGATATGTCCACACAACTAAACCATCAGTCAAGCAAGAAGGCAATAATCAGAGAAGCAGCAAAGAGGCCCGTGGCGACTCTGGATGAGCTGCAGAAATCCACACCTCAGGTCAGAAGATCTATTGTTGAATGCTATCCAGGCGCTCTAAAGATCTAGCCTTTGTGGAAGTGTGACTGGAAAGAAGCCATTGTTGAAAAAGAACCATAAGAAGTGCCAGGTGAAGTTCAGAGACGCAGAAAACATGTGGGAGAAGAATTAATGAGTTACAACACTAAATTTCCTTTTGTGATGAATAGAGTATTTTTGATGGGATTTTTTTGTTGTCATCCAAAAATCTCTAGATCTGCCCCATCAGATTTTTTTTCAACGTTTACCTTCTTTACAGTAATGCATTTTTTCCATCCATCAATCCTGAAAAGCAGATCATGCACACCAAAACGACAACTGAGAGACAATGTTTCAGTAATTTTGATTTTTTTGGTAGTTGTACCCTCATATTGGGTAGATGTGTGTGTAGCATGTATCCCAGCTGCTGTGTCCATATGGGGGTCTGTGTGTGCATGTGAGTGAGCGGATTGTTGGTATGTTCTCCAAAGCCCTGAAGGTCATCTGCGAGGTGATTACACTTCAGCTGTGTCCAGGTTTGGAGCACAAACAGCTGCACTTCCACATTGATTTCCTGTCACTCCAGATGGGAATACATACTGTATACCAGACCGAACCCATCACACACACACCATCAGCTTCTCTATCTCTTATGCACACACACTCAAACTAATCATCCTGAAACCAATGAATGATTTTAGAGTGGGCGGTGAAAAGGTGAAGGATCAGCCTGTGGTTTGTGGCAGGTCACCAATGGTTTCCGTAGCTGGCTGGAAATGTATTCTCTGGGATGAACTGTCAAATGAGTTTATAGGGAACCATTTCATCTGGCTTTTTTTAATTCTTGAATCTAAAATGTCTGACATGTTATTGAAATTCAAATGACCTGCTTCGCTGGTATTTCTCAATCTTACGGCATGAATAAGAATGGAGCGACAGCCTCCATCTGATTCTTGCTTAATATTCATGAGAGGAGGAGATTTGATGAATTACCCAAATGTGTGTACTGATCTCCATTTGAGATTATCGAACCAAGAAACCAATTGTTCTGTAATGAGAGGCATTCACGTTGTTTCGGGACGGGCTCTAAATGTTATTCTGGGTTCCATCCCGACTCGACCTTTTTAGACAGGAGGTCAGGGGTCGTGGATCCTTTGAAGGGGAGAATCCGTCACACTTGACATTTTGCATTGACCTCCGTTCAAGGCGTGCAGCCTGGAAGCCGTGAGGGCGGTGGGAGTTGTTGACAGCTTCTTTGGAATAAGGTGCAGATGGATGGAAATGCAGAAAAACACTAGCTTGTTGCCCACACATGGTCACAAATGTCTGGTTTCACCCATGGCTCAAATGTTTGTCTTAAAAGCTTTATTTTGCATTGCTATTCAGGGCTTAATTATTACTTGTGTGCACAGGCTGCTATTATTGCTTGTTCAGAGCTACTTCCAATGACAGGTCAACTCAAAGCAAATGAATATCAATGAAGGTGACAAATTTTCTTGCAAACACCTTGAATGCAACATAAAACATGATCTAACTTCATGTACAGACTTTTAATCAATGTCTGCGCCAACCTCGCTTACACTCGCTGGCCACTTTATTAGGTATACCATGTCAATCAATCAAATTTCATTTGTATAGCACATTTCAGCAGCAAGGCATTTCAAAGGGCTTCACATAATTAAAATAAAAACAGCATGTGACATTGAATAAACAGTGAGAAAGAGAAAGAGATTTTTAAAAGAAGAAAAAGACAAAAGATTAAAAAAGATAAAAACATTAAAACCCGCAACCCTTTTAGGACATCAGTTAAACGCTGTTTAACTGGGACTCTAACCCTCTGGGAATTTAGTCAAAAACATCATTTGACAAGGACTCCAACCTCTAGGTTTTTCGGACTTTAGTCAAAACACCGTCAAATCCATGTCAACACAAATAGTGAGTCACTTGATATCAACTAAATTTGATCGACTTGATGAAGTTCAAACTGACATTCAGAACAAAAAAGAGATTTATCTGAGATTATCAGGATATTGAAATATGCATTTATTTACAGCCCCACCTGTCATCTGTATCTCATCACACCTCATTTTGTTCCAGTAGACATTAAAAAAGCAAAATCATCTTTATTTTGCACCACCTGATCTGAATAAAATCGCTGCTGACCAAGTCAACCTCACTGTGACAACAGTAACTCATTTTCTAGCAGCTAATTCCAGCAGGTTCATCCATCAAGTCACAAAGCTCAAATCATCTTAAACAAGTTGGTACCAATTTAAATTTCTCACACACTTCGATTAACATAGAAACTGAAATATAAATTGCATTCACAAATTGCACTGGTGCCACTAAATGTAGCAGGGGCTGTAACTATGACTAGTCCAATAAGGCGCCAGAGAAGAAGGATTATAGGATTAAATTTGTGTCTCTGCTTTGAGGTCTAGATGGACATGACCTGTCCATCGGACAAAGTGTTTTCCAGCTTAAAGTGTTTCTTTGCTCTTGCACAACCACCCCCAACCACACGGACACACAAAGACACGGACATACACGTTTCTTCCATAATTGATGTGGGAGATGAGGCTCCCCGGGGGTCACCTCCTCTCCCTTCATCCCTCCCAATTTCTGCAGCTTTTCTTGGCTGCCTCCTGCTCACCTTCTACTCTCCTTCCTTACATTTCACCTCTTCCTCCCCCCCCTGCCTTTCATCTAGTCCGTCCATTTACCTGCCTGCTGGCTCACATCCATTTAATGTGCTGACAGCACCGGAGGTGACTGGGTTGGGGTACCAGAAAACCATTCATACAGAAGCAATGTGCCTTTATTTATTTATCTATTTATTATTTAGTCTCTGGTCTGTTTTAGTGTCTCTGTATCTATGAATATTTCTTTAAAAAAAAAGGAAAAAAACCCTCACCAGTGAGATGAACTCAGAAAAACACCAGCAAAAGAAACAAACCTTGTGTTCACGGTGTCTTCAGAGGCTTTTATCATGGTGTACCTGGGTCCCTGTCCAGATGTTGAATGTCTTGCTGGCCAGGTGAGACAGTCAGGAGGAGACAGACACACACACACACACCTGGAGAAAATAGATTCATGATGAGGGAAAAGCTAATTTATAGAGAAACCCAGCAGACCTGAACACACATTCACATTAGATAAGGCTTACCTGAAATTCTTCACCCTGATATACATTACAGGCAGCAAAGTCTCATCACACATCATCAATTTATATGTGGCAAGTCTATATATCAAACATGACTCTCTTGCTGTAGGTAGATTTTATATTAAATTAATCTCTACATGATTTATTATTGTGTTTCACAGAAACTGAGCACGTTTTATCGCCCAGAACAATCATAAAATTACTCCAGCATTTTACTGAGAAAGAAACCTTTTACATCTGCTTCCATTCAAATGAATGATATTTAAAATCTCAGGGAGTTCTCTAAATAAAGGCAGAAGAAAATCTCAAAGAGACCATCTTTTGCAATTAAATTGAAGAATAATGTCCACCAGCTACAACTGGAATATAATCCAAGTCTTAACACGATGTAGCACCACCAGACTTGACATTGATTCAGTTTAATTAGGTCAGAAAGACTCGTATTAACTTTTTTATATACGCTCTTGTCATTGTGGCTAAAAAGTGAAACTTTCCCTTGTCTGAAGATAAAATTTTCATATCCAGTTAAACTGCAATGAGTTTATTCTCAGTCAATGCTGATATAAAACTGGCTTCACTGTGGAGAAAGTAGCTGATGTTCCAAGAGCCTCAGGTTTGTGCTTTTGTGGTTATTCTTGAACATCCCGACTAATTTCTTTTCATTTTATAGTTTGGGTCAGGTGGTAGAAAGCTTGACACAAATGTTAATAAATTCCTGTTTTTAAATATCATTAAAGATGCTTGTGCCTTCCTGCCGTTAGGTTGGGATCCGGTGATCTTCAGGCTAATATTGAGCTTCTGGAATGGCTCCCATCAATACAACTTTGAAAATATGTGGCTTGGAAGTCATATGTGCACCAGGAAACCATCAAGTTAGAATAAAACATTTTAAAAAGTGATCAAATCCAACATGCACCACAGTTACTGAATCCCAGAAGCTTAGACTTGAATACAGAAATCGTGCCATTTCCCTTCAACTCCCTCTGAGGACATTTAACAAAATAATATTGGGAGTGTTTGCATAAGTTTGTAGCTACATGAATTCAGAGCTGTGTGCCCAATTCCTGCTTTTGACATTCCTTAGAGTTGTTTGTGCCATGACGCGGTTAAGTTGGGAGCCAAGTGCAGACAAAGCCAGAGGCTCTTGGTGAAGAGCAGATTCTTTAATAACAAACCAAAAGGAAAACTTACATGGGGAAATCACAAGGTAACTAGTGGTTGAATTCAGGCAAGAAACAGACATGGCAGAGGGAATAAACCCAAGAACAAAAATGAGTGAAACCAGCAAGGAAAAAAGAGAAAGTTGTATACTTTTAAACCAGAAGGACTAATCAGAGGCAAATGGGAACAGCTGAGGGAGAATGAAGCCAGAGGAGAATCAGGCGATAGAAAACATCTGTGAAAGGGAGGAAACTATCAGGCTAAAGGTGAATAATAAATAGAAACAGGTCAAAACAGGACTGAAAGCAGAAAGAATTTCACTGATCGAAGATTACAACATTAAAAATATAAGTAGCAATTGTGCTACCATTAGTTTTTTAAACCAATTATCTTCTAACATTATTTTATTTAAATTAAATGCTGGAATTTCCACATTTTTAGTAATTATTTACAGACCAGCTTAACATGGGTGCCTAGAAATTTGTTGAAGTTTTTATGCAAATAAGTTCTTTCAAACAATCAGATTTTGTTTACATTTACAATGATGCTCACTGTGAAACAAATGCTATAAATTAACACATAAAAATAATATCAGTACAGTAACGGTTTTTGCCATGTGTTTTTTAAACAATCCATAATCACATCCATGTGAAATTTTCTATTTGTTTCATGACATCAGGAACTATTTCTTCATTAACAGTTTTCCAGACCTGCAGGTTTTAGATGACACCCTGGTCCAGTAGATCTCGAGGAAAAGGGTTGGAGATCCTAGATTTACACAACTGTGGTTACATCTTAGAAAAACAGAGACAAATCAAACACATTTTATAGAACTCCTTATGTCATAGAGTTAGTATTTAAAGAGAGATGAAAAAAAATGTAAAGATTTCAAATCGAATGTTTTATCTCAGTGAACAGATTTCATAACAGTCACCTCATAGAAACGTTTAATCCTTAAACTGGATTTTTTAAAATATTCTCTGGTCAGTTCAAGCACAGGAGCTAAAATCTGTAGGACAGTAGACCATGAGGACTGAACCTGGGGACGCCTGCTCTGGGTGATGGCCTGTGAGTGTGTTTCGGGCTCTGTGACAGCCTCAGGTAGCCGTCTGGAGACCCTCTGTGGTCTGGGTGGCCCACAGGCAGCAGCCCAGAAGCTGCTGCTCCAGCTGGACTTTCTGATCATCCTCCACTCACCCAGAACCAGCAGATGGTGCAGGACAAAGAAGTGACTTGCATGAAATGCTTCACATAATGCTCTCAGAAAACAGCAGGAATGGAAGGGAAAACAATTGCAAAGTTGCAATGAATAAAACATGGGATGATGACTTCTGTTTGACTTTACCGTTTTTATGCTTTTTACAGTGAAAAATAAATAAATTTACATCCAGGGAATAGACTTCATGTCACAGGAAAAACAGTCTTGAGACATCCTTGGTTTAGGTAAGAGAAGAGTGATGGGAAGGAGACGAGAGAGACGTCACACCCAAAGTATCCAGAGACACAGAACCCCGGAGGTCTGCAGGAGCTTTTAAAGTCAGGCTGTTACAGATTGATGTGAAAGACAGTAAAGATTAGAGCAATTTGGACTTTTAGTAGCTTTCTAAATGTTTGTCTCCCTCAGATGGGACTCGTTTCAAAAATGTAAAATAGTTTTTCCTTCTCTGCTGTTGCATTGTGTTGTTTCATTAGGCCAGTCCTGCAGCTATTCTGGCTGTTTATGGGTAATTTGGTCTTGCAAATGGTGTTCAGCTGTGCCAGTTACACAACCCTAAATTGCACTTTTGACACAAACACAAACAGGCTTCTTGATATTTTTGAAAACATTCTGAACAAAATCAGAACTAAAATGAAACCATGTACATTTCCAGAATACTTCTGCTGCAGTTTTTCCAAATCTGGTAGTGGGCACAAACTTAGATGTGGATATTGGCTGATCTTTCACTTCACTGAAGACTAAATCCAATGCTAGGAGCCAGATATTCATATACACTGAATAAGGAAAACATATTCTAAATGCTAGGATAATGAGAGACACGATTTTCCATTATTTTCTTCCTAGTCAGACATTTTCTCTTAGCTTTGCTGCATTTAAACTGCAAGGGCTGTTTGAATGCAGGGGTTGTGTCAAACATTTTAGGGTTCCTACAAGCTTCTCACACTAGTTTGACCCCAGGGTCAGAAGTGATGCTCTTGAGTCGGGTTTGTAGGCCGGATTGCTTTTTAGCTCTAACATTTTTTCTGAGATCAGAGCTTTATGAAAGCCACTCCAAAACACTGACTTTGGCCTTTAGACCATTTTGGAACTTTTTTTGGCATTATTGTCCATTTGGAAGAGCAGCTTCAGTGTCAGGGTTGGCATCCTGGCTTAGATGTTGTTTCAATATATTCTCATGATGTTCTTTTCTCAAGCTGGATCTTTTAGAGATTATCTTTTCCATCTCATGAGCTCATAGATTCTCAGTGGTTGCAATCTTAACGTCACCTTCGCTCCCATCTTTGTTCTCTATTTGGATCTAACGTGAAATCAGACATGACACTCTGTCTCATCTTTGTGGGATTTAGCAAACAGAAATGATTCTGGTAGTCTGATCTGACCCCAAACTGGAAAAGTTTTGTCTGATTAAATCTCTAAGACAGTAAGACAAATGCCAGTTTGTCCTGTTATGCAATTCGTGTAAACATCTGGTTTTAACTGTTTCTCAAAGTTGAACACAGTGACTCAACTCAGCCACAAACAATTTGAAAATGGCTTGTTTACAGGGACATGATGGGTTATGTTCAGATCTTTAACTGAATTGAACAAGAAAAACCTTAATTGTCCCAAAGTGGGAAAAACCAGCTGTGCCAGCAGTCAGTTAAAAATAAATGGAAACATCCATTTTTCAAATAAGCGGGGAAAAAAGCATAAAAATAAGAATAAGAGAGCTTAGATGATGAGTGGATAATCTTGTAAATTTCTTTATTTTCTGTTAGATTAAACATTTTCCAAGCATATAAACAATGTATGATGTTTTTCCCTCTTTTATGTTTTATATTCAAAGGAAAAAGAATTAAAAATCACAATAGGCATCAAAGCCCCAATTTCTATTATAAGAAACATTTTAATAAAAAAAGTCAAAGGGATTATTATGGTATTTTATTATCTAAGTGAGAAAGATATTATTTTTGCTTAAAGTATGCAGATAAAATTGGGACAAACCACGACTTCCAGCAACAAGCTGTAGAGTGTAGAAAGATTGAAATCAAGGAGAGTCCTGGCACTCCAGGAAATACTCACAATTAATAACTTTCAAAAAATAACCAATGACTCAAAACCTTTCCACAGCTCTGCATATTTATGCTTTACCAAGTAAAAAAATAATCTACTGGTTTAGTTTTGAGTCTAACATAAAAAGAGGATTTTTATGTCATACGGGGTAAATTCCTGCAGCTGTTTACTGTGGTAAAGCAGAGGAAGAAAGTGGAAGAAACCGTTTTGAAGCTTTCGCTTAGACTCTTGGCTCAAGACCACGAAGGAGCAACACGGTTCAGGCTCGGCAGCCAAAGATTAGAGTTCAGGAAGTCTTTTTGTTCCTCAGTAGGCTTCTGTTACAGCGTTCCTCTGTGATGAGAACCAGCATCAGCTGATTCTGAGTGCAGATGAGAATTTCGATGGTTTCTGTAAGTGCTTCCAGTCCATCTACCTCAAATACCATTACTCTTTTCTGACGCAGCTTCTAAATAAAAGCCATCTCTTTACCATTTTTCATCTGATGATAACTTCTGGTGTTTATGTCCTGAGCATCTGTTTGTCTCTGAGATTCACACGCGGCTGCTGCTCATGATTCAATGGATCGCACAATTACAGCAGTTCACACTGGGTGAATGGGTGGTAATCATGCATGTTGCGAAGTGCTTCTCATCACTGTATTACTTACACGCCACACATCTGCCGAGTCTGAGAGAACAAACAGCTCTGTCTGAAATATTCAATTACACACACACACGCACGCACACACACGTGCAGACAGAGGCTCGGTTCTGTTTACCTCTGAGAGTANACACACACACACACACACACACACACACACACACACACACACACACACACACACACACACACACACACACACACACATCATGCACACAGAGGCTCGGTTCTGTTTACCTTTGAGAGTAAAGCTCATTAACAACAAAGTACTGAGCAGCTTTCACCATTTCTCACATAGTTTATAATCATCTAAATGTTGTGACAAGTATGCAAAAAGGACGGAAGCGCGGTAGCTCTGATAAATGGGGTAAAACACCTCAAATTTGATGAAGACACAAATGCAGCCGCGGCGCCGTAAACCACAGGATGATCCTTTCACATGCGATAAATCCACTGCCACCAAAACATGAGTCAAAAGATGACTCGATTATAGCTGACAACAGCAAGTGTTGCATTGATAGAGATGCTAAATCTGCCTAATACGATTTACTTCAAGCTGTAATTTATCTTCATCAGTTTACCACCAGTGAAGCCAAACATCCAACTGATTAATATTTCAGAAGTTGGTACATTAAGGGTAGAGTGGAAAAGGCTTTTACTCACACCACCCTTCACAGGGTTGGATAAAGATTTGCTCTCATCTGGGATCCTATCTTATGCTCTCTTCTCTTGAGATCATCTCATGCACAAGTTTTATGTAAAATTTAGTTTTAAAGGTCCTGCTAAAAGAGCATCTGATGACCAATCATTGAGTTTCCCTGGAATCCAAGAAATGTGGAAGAGATAAAATCCCACTAATTGGACTTTCAATTACCTCCACATCAAATTAAGACAGCGGCTTCTATTTCTAGCCTGAGAGATCAGCCCTTGTTAGAAACTGACGTGGACACGCTGGTACAATTTGCTCCTATCATAAGAAAATGTTCAGCAGTAACTACATGTAGCTAAAGGTAGCAGCAAATTGGTGCTTGTATTTTTGGTATACTGTTAAAGCAACTCTGACAGGGGATGAGTATGACTACTTCTAAAGACTTCCTAAAGGGAGCAATGAGATCAAACTGGGCATGAAGGTGTTACTTTCTCCCCTGTAGGGTAAATTAAAACATTTTAACTAAACCAAGTGTTTTCCCACTTTATTGTGCAGCGGGATTGTGCCTTGGTCCCACAGTGCTTTGGAAAAACGTTCACACTCCTTAAATCTTTTCATGTTTTGCAACATTATAATCAGATTTTGTTACATGCTGGGGAGATTTTATGTGATGATGCCAACATGTCGATTGTTTGCTAAATCCACCCACACTCTAGTTTCCTTCGGGGGTAGGAAAATATTAGTTCAATCACAGAACGGTGATAGGAAACACAGATGTGCACAAGACACATGAATGAAGAGTTCACTCTTTAAGCTACAAAATGAAAACAGCATCGCAGAGCTTTAGATCAATTGAAAAAGCTGTAAATGTAAAAGAACATCTTAATCCTCTAACACGCGACTTGAATTCTGGTTGTCAAATCAGACATTTTATTAACTACAGACGCTCCTGGTCTTTTGCTAATATGAGTGTAAAGCACACCAGTCCACATTTCTTCAAATTCAGCCTCTCCACCACAAAGAGGAGACACAAAATTATTCCATAAGCTGCTAATCGCCCCCAAATTTGCACTTTGGACACCCCTGCTGTAGGGGGAGCTGAAGCTTTGAACTGCTGAGCATCAGCCAAGAAAACACAGGGATTAGCAAAGAGCTTTAGCAAGTGGAGTGATTTAGAAATTCATCGTGAGATGTGGAACCACCAGGTGCAGCTAAAACACGTCTCAGTGCTTAGTCATGCTTTCATGGAGGATGAAGTATTTATTTCACCTAGAGACATGCAAACCCTTTTTCGACTAACTCAGCATTTGTCCTACAATATCCAGTCATATTCATCTCTCTGCAGTAAAGTAGAACTAATATAACAACTAAAGCTTGCAGTTTTAAATACCACAGCATCTATTAGAAAGAGTACAAGTACTTTGTGTTAGTCTGACACATGAAAACAGTTTGAAGTTTGTGGATAAAACATGGCAAGATGGGTTGCTGTGCAGGAGGTTTTTTTTTTCTTTTTGCCAGTCACAGGACATAGAGAGGTGTGTGACCAACACACACCTCTTTACTCTAATAGCCCCACTGACATATCTTCACTAACAGATGCAGAGTGAAATCCTCAACAACTCGAAGCTCACACAGACTGAGGGACAGATGGTGCCAGCAGACATCCAAAAACATGCAGCCGCACTGGAATCCCATGATGCCACTAAAGCACTTACAGGTATTCAGTTAACCTGAAAGCAGAGGATATTCATCACAAATCTCTCAGCTCAAAAAAAAAATGGACACAACTTAATCCTGTCTGGTGGTGACTGCTCTGCACACGATGAAGAAAGTATCATCCTGATGCAGGTGTCTGTCGGATGCTGTATATTTGGACAGATGGACAATCCTTTTACTTGTGCACTGCAGGGAGGCCTGTGCGCATAAGTGAATCCATCTTCCTCTCTTTCTTTGTCGCTATGGGGCTTTAACTCTATCAATAAACAAACGCAGCAATAAATAAACCACTAACTTAGTTAGAGCAGAACAACAGACAGAGAAAAATGGAGGGTGTCCCATGAGCCTGTAGGTTTTTGTGCCTGCTTGAGATACTCTGCACAACAATGCATTCAATTATAAACTTGAGACATTTCTGATTGTGAATGCGGCGCTGGGATTTTAAGTGGGTGACTGGAAGGAGACAAAGGAAGTCTCGAGGGCAGTGGATTCCTGTATGGCGAGTCGCATAGAGAAATGTGCAACAGCAATAGGATTTTCTCCATGGAGTCCAAGGTGCTGGGATTTGGAAAACAGGATTAGCCACTGTGTAATAATGCGGACGTGATGGGGGCAGCGTGCTCAGAGGAGTCCGGCCTTGTGCTGTAGGTTTACATGCATGTGGAGCGACCGGCAGGAAAACAGCTTGTGTCATTCAGGATCCTTGGGGATAAAAGGGCTTCATGATTGTATTTCCAAGGCAGATTTCCAGAACAACTCGGGCCAGAGTTTGGGTTAGGTGCTATTCCAGGATGTAGACGTGTGTAGGAATCTCCACAGTGTCTAAGCAAAGTTACTAAGAGGTCGAAAGACAATAATTATCCATCACAAAACATTAAATTCAGTCTCAAATAAGATTTCTGGACCGAGTTTAAATGACAGTTTAAGCAAATAGCTTATAGAAAGATACTCAAAATGTTTGATCTAAGTCATGCAGTTTAAAAGTAGCTTAAATACTTAATAAATGTATATACATGTCAGAATATAATAGAACATGACGAAAATAATATCATTATGACTTTCTCATTTTTTTGGCATTATGCAAAAATAAATACTTTTCACAATCCCAACTGACCAACCTGAAAATTTTAGTCTGATTAAAGTTAGAAAGTGAAAAAGAAGGAGCTATTTTTTTTGCACAGTGAATGTAAAAAATCTGGTTTCAACTGTACTTAAAAGTAAGTTTTATATTTCACTGCAACATCTAGCCAGTAACTTTAATGCTTTCCTAAAAGTATAAAGACGTTCAAGCTCAAAGTAATGCCTTTTTAAGAAATCTACAGCATCAGACGTATATAAGTAAGCACGTAATAATGGAAGCCTGAAATAACATATTTTTAATGCCTCACAAGCTTTTAAACTTTCCGTTTCTCATGGTGACGTGTTCTCTTAAAAGCCTTCCAACCACTCTGCTGGCAGTGGAAGGCAAGTCCTCTTATTGCAGCACATCTGTGATTGTGAGCACAACAAAGAATTTTCCTCTTACTCCAGTTCTCCATGTTCTGTTATGATACATTAAAATACCAATTTTGAAGGGCATGAAAGTCACCATTAATAACAGAAAGAGGAAACACTTTTGGACACACGGTAAAGGTTCAGAGGAAGCAGTTTATTTCCTCCTAAAAGTAGGAGGAAATATATATATACTGTATCTTTAACTCCAGACATCGAGGGCTGATGTCCTGCAACTTTTAGATGTGTCTCTGCTTCAACACACCTGAGCCAAGTATTAGCAGGACCCTGGAGAATTTGAATCAGGGCGTAATTTATCAGTTTGATTCAGATGTTTTGAACCAGAACACAAATAAATGTTGCAGGACACCAGCCCTCCAGAACCAGAGATTTTAGCCTCTGTTCGTTGTGGATTATGCTGCATCTGGAGGCGTTAGCAGCATCTTGGAAGTGTCAGAGCTCAAGTAGAGGTTTTTCAGGTTAAACACACATGACCTATAAAACATCCAGGCTATGTAAATCTATACGTTTAAAACTGTAATCTTTTATCTGTTACAGCACTTCTCTATCTTACTCAGGTTTCACTTTGCCTCTGCTTTTAATGGTTGCCCACAACAGGAAGGCTAAAAACAACATTTTGAATGTTGTTCTTATATATTTTTTATATATCACAGTTCTTAAGGAGAAACAGGAGTCACCTTAAGAGGGTGCTGGAATAGAAGAAAGCTTTGCAGAAACCAGAAACTGAAAAACATCCATAAAAACAATTCTTCCAAGTGAGTGAGGGCGTTATTTCGTTTTGAGTTTCTCAGTGTTGGCAATGCAACGGACTGGAATTTATTCTGAAAAAGAATAACTGATTGTTCATTTCAGGAGATCAACTTTTTTTCCTATATATATATTCTTTCATATCTGCAGCTCTAAGTGTCAGTTTATTCAGAATCCAATTGCCAGAATAGCAGCACCAACAGGCTTAAGCACATCACTTATACTTACCTTTTTCTTCTCTGGCCTCCAGCAAGTCGAAGAATTGATTTTAACATCCGTCTTACTGTATTTAAATCTAAAAATAGCTCAGCTCCATCCTACACTGGTGATCCAGTCCTATTTTACACACGTGAAACATCCGTTAGTTTGAGTAAAGGTCTCCTTCCTCACTAAAATAAAGTCCATATCAGCATAAAAACGAGAAATACTTCTTGTCTTGTTCCAGTTTTATAAACCTTATCCTGCTCACATGTGCTTTATCTTGTTGCAAAAACATTCTCGTGTTCTCACTATTTTATTTTACCATTTTCTAACATAACCTTACAGGATCTCTGTTTTAATTCTGAAATGCATGCAGATTATTATATTTAGTAAGAAATCAACACCATAAGTAGTGTAGTTTGTGGAAATACTCAAATAGAAACCAAAAGCAGCAAACTGAAGCTCATTACCAATACTGCGCTTTTTAAATTATTGCCCATTAACCATTCCAACATTTCACTAACAGTAACTTTGTAGGAAAATGATCTGCTCTAAATTAATACCAAGTCCTCTCTAAACATTTTAACTAAAATGCAACTCAACATGTTGATTCATCACATGCTGGCTTTTCTCATTCTCCGTGTGTGAAGCCCAGAAGATGATGGTGTGTTTATGGGTTGTGTTATTAATTTTTCAACCTAACAGCTGAGCTCTGTCAGAAGACATGCTATTCAGAATGAATAACGATGTGCAAATACCAGCATGTACATTAACGCTTACTGAGTTTGTTGTGTAGAACTATGAACTGCTCATTTTGTAGATGCCTTGCACATGCAAATGTACAGATAATGTCTGTTGTGTCTAATGTTTTAGTCAGCACAAGACAGAAAAATTAAATATCTGTGGTGAACATATTCAGTATTCAAATAAAATATTTAAATCCCACTAACTTTGCCGAGTTAGCACATTCAAAAATTAGTTTAACTATTTAATTTAAGAGTCACTTAGCTGTTAAACTTGTATTATTTCTGTCTAGGAATGTCAATTAAAATCTATCCATTTTCCTTAAATGTGTTATGAATTAGTGTTGAACATGTTTTTCAATGTATTTCCAAGAGTGAAAACTGTGATTATGTTGAAAAGGTTTATTTTTAAAAAGTGGTGAAATGTCTAAACATTGATGCGTCGATAAATATTGTGATTCTCAAAAACTTAAGTTTGAGATTCAAGCAAAAGAGGAGGCCAAGATTTTGCTCTCCAGTTGGTGAAGGGAAAACTGTCCAGCTTTGGACCTTTGCACAATACAGCATCCCTATGTCCAAAACACATAGTAATCCATTCCTCGCGGAAATGAAAAAAATATGCTTATTACATTATTTAGGAAGACTGTCACAGTCAGAGGGATTTCACACAAAAATATTTCAATGCAAGGTACCTTCAGATTAACAAATGCATCCAAAAGAAAAAGGAGGCTGACATGAATAAATAAAAACCTATCAGAAGAAATTACCCTGATTAATGCGCACATCCTGGAATCAACCCCGCTTAACTGTTCCTTGTATCTTTCCTTTCTCCAAGTAATTGTTGCAGAGCTGCACCATTGCTCAGCAAAAAGGCAAATCTGAACTGACAGAAAGTAATAAATAGATTCCTGAGTCTGTTTACAGCAGCAACTTTGCATATGTTACCTCAACTCAGAGGTCAGGTTATCTGCCTTCAGCTGAAAAATTGTATGAGAGGATTAAGTTAAAGATTTAAATGCTTCCTGGTCTTTTTGGCTTTATAGTTGACTTTAAGAAGGAGTTTGTGTTTTAAAGTATTTCAGAGACTAAACAAAACTCTCCATAACTTTATTCAGTTTTTCTGTTTTGTGAATTCCTTATTCTCTGTGGTGAAGCTCTGAACAAGGTCGGATGTGTGTTTGTTGCTTTATTCTCTGAAAAATGGCCTTGTAGATTATGAATAATTTACTTTTTTTAAATGAAATAATTATTATAAAAAGCACATGCTGATTTGTTCTGGCTTTATTGGTTTTAATTCGCTCAGACTGTTTACAGAAGGCAGAATAACTCCATTTTGTTGTTGTTCAACGATAACTAAAAGTGAAACGAAAGATTTTTATGATCAAATCAGACTTCTGAGATCGTTAATAAGTAATAATTTGCCAGAAAACTTGGTCTTTCAGCCGTAACTTCAGAGTACCTGTGCTGAATTGGTTTGTGAACAGGGGAAGCAGATCAGGTTCAACGTGAGCCTGGCTACAAACTACCCAGGAGGATGTACCAGTCAGCCATGTCTCTGGCCTACTTTCCCTCGTTTTATCTTCCTCCTCTCATATCTTCCCACTCTCTAACTCCATCCCTTCATTTTGCTCCTGCAGCACAGAAAAACTGGTTTAAAGTATAATTGATTAGATGAGAATTGGGGAAAATTCTGGTGAAAATTCAGGCTCGGCTGGATTGTTAGGTGTGAGGAAATGCACCTAAAAGGGAGACATTTGGGTTTTAGCAAATCTGCCTCCTGCTTTTATATGCAGAGTAGTTTGATATGCAAGGTGAAATGCAAACATTGACAAGCACAGATAATAACCAAGCATGACCTGAGCGGAGATGAATCCCTGCAAAAAACAAACCAGCTTCTGATTTTCCTGGTTTCTCATTTTATTTCTTGGTCGCATCAGAAAGTGCAGCAAAGTTAATAAATGCTTCGAGAGCAAAGGCCTGCAAGGCATAAAAAGGGTAATCATGCATACTGTAGATTTCAGCTGGTAATGCAGCGCACTTAAATGAACTTTCTCTGAAACCCATTTCACAGCACAGACAAACAACTTTCCTTCACCAATTACATTTTTTAAAGCTCTGCAGAAAAATATGCCTAATTAAAAGAGTTTTAAGATGTAAGCATGTGGTATAAGAGCGACTGTTAGAGTTCTGGGTTTAAATTACATTTGCAGGCAAAACCTTTCTGAATATTTTGAATTAAAAGCCTATCACAGTCATAATTAGCATCCAAACGAGATCTATGATTAACAATAAAATGTTTTGTTTTGTTGTTTTTTCCCGACAAGCCATCGAAAGGAAAAAAAAATGCTTTGTAATAACTAATTTTATAATCAAGTATATCAGAATAATCTATCAGGGAAATGATGAGACGAGACTTGCATGAGATCCTTCAAAATATAGTATTCCATTAATATACATTAGGTTTGTGAACATAGTCTCCTTCATGTGTTCTGCTGACTGACTAAATGTTTTTCTGATAAAATGCATCTGACAGATGTTGGCGTGGTTTGTGTGCTGCGCCTCCGTTGCATGTTGTGGTCGGTTTTCATAACTAACATAAGAGGACAGCAAGGAAAAGCAAGTGGGACATGCAGCATTTATTTCTTCATAACATCCTTCCTTAGTATGTGAATTTAATTTTGAAAGGAACAAGCAGGAGGGGAAATTAGATTCAAGCACATCAACACTTTTCACAGTAAATGAATTATATTCTTGTCGGGACTTAAAATACCAAACCAGATGTTGCTAACAGCCCAAGTGATGCACAAACACAAAGAAATTAAAATAAAAAAAGAAACTAAATGAACAGATGTGTAATAAAGGGGAATGACAGGGAAGAGGAATTGAACTCATGCATAAAAGTTAATTATTTCCCCAATCAATACAAATTCATTACAGCTGATTTAGTCCACATTGATGACCTATGAAACATGTTTCTCACTTATAAGGAATCATTTGAATGGTGGAAAGTATTCAAATGATTGCTTCAGTACAGGTGGATTTATTAGCTTCTGAATGCTCTTCTGAGTGCATTTGGTGCCACAATCTAGAAGGAAAAAGAACAATTTTTACTCTTACCTGTTCATGACCAGCTCCTTGCAAGGTGAAATGACTTACAGAGGCGTTAAAGAAAAATCTGAAATGCTGTCTAAACGTCAAGAACAATTCAGAGAGAACGTCAGAAAAACCTTAAATTAGCAGATGAAGTGGCATTTAAAGTAGAGAATGAAGTAATAATATTTTAAATGACTGTGAAATACTAGGAGAACAATAACTCTTTAGAGGTCAATGCACAAACCCTGTATGGGGATGAATGGCACATTAAACCTAACAGCAATATTAGGAGAGCAGCATCATTTAAAACATTTGGTTTTGGCTGAATGGCAGAAATGTAATGAAACATTCCCAACGCTAAAAAAGTGTGATCACCATCAGTATTTAAGACATTTGATTTCTCTGCTTGGATGACTTAGTTTTAGAGTGAATTTAATGTAAACGTGTTCAGTCATTCTCTTCTGGCTGACTCATTCTCATGTGAAACTCAGCAAATGTAGTAAGATTTTTAATGATTAGTTCACCAACTATCTGACCAATTATGAGAAAACCCATAATTAAAGCCTAGAAATATCCCACAAGACCAGAGACGTTTATCAGCTTTCAGAGCGATGCAAAAAACAAAATGATGTCACTCTCTTCTTTCAGTCATAGTTGAAAGTTCTGCTGATTCTTGACACATCTTCAGGACAAAATCTTTTATTCTTGCATGCTATGCGACAGTTATTTTATGGAAATGCTGCAGTTCCCAAGAGTTCTGCAGCTAAGAAGCATTAAATGTCCTGTCTAGTAAAAGAACAAAAGTCCTTACTCTAGTGGAGAATGTTCTGGTCTTTAATGTTGGTGCAAGGTGTGACTCGATCCTTCCCGGAGGATATTACTTGTGCAAAATTACAGATAAAATTTAGTCAGAGTATGAACAATTTTGCAATCTACTAAATCTGCATATAATGAATAATGGATACTAAACTGTCTACCGCATTTTACTTCATTTATTGCTAATAAAACACTACTTTTCATTGGAAGCTACTTCCTTTGATTCAAAATTCGCAGTCATTAATACCTTAACTGAAAAATTGGTTAATAAAGACAAAAATATGATTTTACAGATGAACAATGAAAAGAAAAAGCATCAGCATCACAGGAAAGGTTAATGTTTTAATCGAGCTTGAATCTTGATGCTCCTTCTGGACCAGGAAAAGCTCATCACAAGCATAGCACTCAGCCAAATAACTTAACCTCATGGTGTTGCTTATTTAGTCAGACTACTCTAATTACGAGTTCTATAGAAAACCTATGGGATAATAATAAACACATTAGGCCGAGGAAGAGAATAACTCCTAAAGCTCCAAACGAATGTGAAGCAGTTGGGGTTTGTGACTCACAGTGAAGATGAGTGTGACAGGATGCAAACACTGCAGAGAGGAAGCAGGCTAACATGAAGGCAGAGAGGGACAGGTGCAGCAAGTGGGCAAGAAAGAGGAAACACGGCGAGTGAGAAGTGATGACAGACACTTAAAACAGAGAAAATAAGACACGAATATCTCAGGATGGTAATATGAGAACCTGCCAGGTGTAGCGGTGTGACGAAACTCTGTCTGAGCTGAAAGGGTTTATGTAACGCACACAGAGCTGCTTTAGACCTGCAGACACATCAGTTATACCACCGTACCTGGTTCATGAGCGGGCAGGACGACGGCATGCTTCACCTACCACAGAGATCAAAACAGCAACAAAAACCATGCCAGCACCGAAGGCAAGAATAACAAAAGATGACATACGTCTAACGATAAACAAAACTTAAAAAGTTTAAGTATGCCACAATGGAGATGCTCATAGCGAAAATTTGTTTTCAAAGATATTACACTAGAATCTTAAACATCAAACGTTTGCTCTTTGGTCCCATTTTTATAACTATGGGATCCAAAGTTGTACCAGATTACAAAGTGGAACCTTGTCAGTTACCAACATTGGAATTCAACCTGCAGCTAAAAGTGGGTCCCAAATGTGCTGTGGATCTTGAGTTAATTTTACTAACACACGTTTGACTGCAGACGAAGATGTGAATAGAAAGCATATCAGGAAAGTTTTCCTGATATGAGTAACATTTTGTGAACCCAAATTAAAGGCCAGGTCCATAAGGGCCCAAAACATGTTAACGGGTTACATAATACCTAGTTTAGTTGTAAGGTTGTACAAGTACAGAAAATTAACCTGGTGATACTAATGTAAATTTGAGACAGAATGATTAGGGAGCTTGCACTTTTGTTGTTATTTTTTTTATTTAATATTATTTAACCTTAAATTTATCAGATAAAACCAAATTCTCAGTTTCAACAACAACCTGTTCAGAAAGGATTAAAACATCATCAGAATTTCAGACATAGAAAACAGAGAAGCATCATTAGCAACTTTAGTATTATTGGCTGTTAGCAGCAGTCTGTGTGTATTTTCTACAGAACATAGGAAGCTCACCTTAACTCTGAGATTTCACAGCAAATGCTGACATTTCCAAAAAAACAAAACAAAAAAAATCTTCACTGACAGAGAAAGTTTGAAATCTTCAACAGATAAAACAGAGTAACCTTTCTGTGCTTGTTTCCTACTTTCTCCTACTGTCTGTTGTGAGAGCTTTAAAGAATGAACACCATGTCTCTTTTTAAAAAAAATTTAAACATCCACATTTTTGCAGCTTTTGTGCCTCTCCTAATTTTAGGTTTAAACTATTGGCAAAATACAATTAAAATGTTAAAAAAACAAGATAGAATAAAAAAAAAACACCATCAAATTAATTGGAGATTTGCAACTATTTAATTGAATTAAACAGGGTTTGAAGAAGTGGCAATATTTGACACAATGGATTTGAATTTTCCATAATTTTTCATTATTGAAAGAAACAATGAAATGTATTATATGTATTATAAGTATGTATTATAATAATATACAGCCACCAATTTAGGTTAAACTACTATTTTTCCTGCTACAGGAATACAGATGCAGTTTATTTTACAATGTCTTGGAGGAGGTATAGCAGCAGCTCTACACTATAAAATTTCTATAACTGTGTTGGGTTAAAAAAAACAACTAAATACATATGTTTTACAGAACATGTTTTTTATTTATGTGTTCAGATGTGCTGAACCTCTCTCTGTGTCAGTCTTTGCAGCCACTTCATTCTAAAATCTCGTTTTTCAACCTTTAAATGAAATGCATTTTTCTTAACGCCTCGTTCCCTCTGGTCTAAATGCTGCATAGTTACCTGACAGGCAAAGCAGAAAGAAAAATAAACAACAATGGCACATGTTTATTTAGTTTTTCCCCATGTCAAAATGTCTCATTCCACCAAATATTTTCTCTGACTTTAGTTTTCAAATGTGTTTTAATAACTATATGCATAGTTTGTGCTAAAAACAATGCTCAAGTAACTTTTAGTCCCCTTATTCAGCGCTGCTTAACCACATTACACTGTTATTAGATGGTGCTATTGTGTGCATTTCTATCTTTGTGTCTTAAAAATGAAATTTTTGAGAGCAATAAATGTATTCTTTTCTTAATGCATTATGTTATCTTTAATTGATTTATTGGCTTATTGAAATAGCCTAAAACTTCTACACAGAAAGGTGTTATGTAATACTTGTTAGCACTTAGCTGCAGTGAGCGTTTTGGCAAGAAAAAACGCATGAAGTCTTAATAATGTAGACACAAGTCGGTAACAGTCAGGTGGAGATTTGACCATATTGGCTCAATTTTTCAGTGCTTCTCTAGTTAGAGTCATTCACCTTTGTTAGGTTACTAAGCGTTTAGTAAACTGGATGTTTATTTCTGGTATTTGTTTCAGCAGTGGCAGTGTGTTTGTAAAAACTACAGTCAGTCCTCGACAGTGATCAAGTACTTGTTTCTGATTCAGCTCATACTATAGTGATTAAGAGGAAAAACCTTTGAACCGGTGTAAGTGGAAACCATGAATCAGTGTTGTGATGTGATGAATCGCCTTATTGCTGGGCTGCAATTCAAAGTGATAGATACAATTTTTTACTCATTAAAACCAATTGTAAAAATGGCAGAGGGGATGAAATTACTGGCATAATTTTCCAGAGTGGCACAAAGAGTCAATGACTTCTATCATTAAGCACAGAATCCCAAATTATACCAGATACAAAAAAAAAAGATAAAATCGTCAAAGAGCAAAGGAAAGCAGAGCAGCCGTAATGTCCACTACAGCTGCAAAAAACAAAGAGAGAGATGGCCAAGAGAGAAAAACAGAGATGATGTCACACATGTGGATGGAGAGGGCAAGACGAGGCAGGATGAGGATTGTGAGGACAGAGGCTAACGAGTGGGAGAAAAACAGACAGAACAAGTGAAGAATGAGCACAAGGAGCTGACAGGGCTGTGGTGTCTTGGCGGTGCCAGCCTGAGCCTGGAGACGTCTTCGGCCAGCACTGCAGCTCAGAACGGGAGCCGTTTGTGTGAAACCGGAACAGAAGCAAACGTCCACCGAGAGTCTGGTGGTAATTGTGTTGGTGGAAGATAAAGGCACAAGTTTCCCCTGAAGAATTTAATAAATATAAAAATTACCATTAGCTGACCTTTACCAAAACCCTCGTCCCTGGCAGTGAATGACTAATCACAGCTTAACAAGCGCAACGAAGCAGAGCAGCGTGTTGAGCTGGGGGTTTGTTTTTGCTGAATTAGACAGCAATAGAAGTTTATCAATTAAACATGAGTGGATTCATTGGTTGGCCAGCTGTAGAAACTAAAGGTTCACAAATACATGATTGTAAACAGTGAGGGTTTTTTTCACTGTAATCTAACCTCCCCATCTGGATTTATGACAAATAGCTTGTATA
Organism: Micropoecilia bifurca; assembly: GCA_903067075.1. NCBI lineage: Eukaryota > Metazoa > Chordata > Actinopteri > Cyprinodontiformes > Poeciliidae > Micropoecilia > Micropoecilia bifurca. The sequence continues at coordinate 4,093 of CAEGAF010084588.1, read as the reverse complement.
ATACGCAACAGCAGTTTCATCAGAAATAAGTTGAGAATGTGTTAGCATTAGCAGCGTGTTAGCATTATCCTGCTGATAGCACTTGGCCAAATACTCTTTTTGTATGGCACCAATAAAATACTAAATTTGTCATACTGTGTCAGTGTCTAAAACATGACAACTGGGAATCTTATGTAGTTATTGTTTTCTGCCAAAGAAAAACAAAAGTTTGAATTTAAAACCAAATATAAGGTAGTTTTCAAGATATTCTTAAAGGTTTGCCAATTTCTGTCATGCTAATTGTCCATTTGTCGGTCTATCCATACATCCATCCGTCTGAACACACAAACTTCTCTTGACAGGATTTTAGCTTCTCGCTGTGAAGTGAAAGTGTTGACCATATATAACTTTGCCACCGCCACAAACTGGCATATCCCCTGAAATAACAACTAATAAAACACATATTCCAACCCCAACTACATGCAGAGTAGAAAATCTCTTTCAACGATAAAATAACCTTGAACAGTTCTGAAGTATTGTGGTTTCCGAACAACCAATAAACGATTACAGTAATCTATTCTCAGGTTTCCAGTCACATTAGAAACGCATGTTAAGAAGGACAGCTGTTAATGTCTAGGAGATGTCAGTCAAAAAGCTTTAACGCTTTAGTTTGTAAGGAGGAGCGCTCTGCCAAATGCAAAGCTACAGCAAAAACTGAAGACAAATCTCCATTAAAGCAAAGCGAACATCAGGAATTTCTTTTTCACTGACTGGAGCAGCCTCCCCAAACATGTGGCTCTAACCTCCGACGGTATAAACGGAATAATACATCAAAACAAATCTGTGAAAAAATAAACACATTTTATGCCACGGAGCAAGCCTCCTTTTTCTTGGACCAGGTGCTCTTTGCCTGCGCCAAGGACGACTCCACAAAATCATATTGCAAGATCAAAATGGCAACTTGTTTATTGGAAAATCTGCCCATCTGGCTAAGCTTCACTGCTGGCAGCGAGATGAAAAAGATGACTCACTGAAGTAATGCTGGGGGAGCGAGGGAAAAGCAAACGATGTGAATCATGAGTAAGGCCTGGCAGGTCCCGATTGGCTCTATAATGGAAACCAGACTCCACCGAGCCAGTCTAGGCCGCAAGCCCAGAGTTGTCACCTAGGCCAGTGGACCAGAGATGCACAGGCTGAATGAGGGAGCCCATACATAACGCCAACTGAGCAGCTAGATAAGCAGAGCGGTGGCAGAGCGGAAGAGAAAAATGACAGTAGGAGGAAGACATAATGTTCACAGCTGGAAGTGTTTGCAAAAGTTAAGAGTTGGAAAAGTAAGGAGGAGGAAGAGGAGAGAGACTTGGGTTTCCGAGTGATAATAATGCATCTACTTTAAAAAATGTGCAGAGCAGAGGAATTACCTTTGAACAAAGATGCATTTTTTATGCTTTCTAGTAAGAAGTTAGCAGAAGCATCTTCCCACATCTCAGCCACAGCTGGCTGCGTAAATTTATCGTAGTTTGTATACTTTTAATCACTTTGTACTGCTTCTAAGAAAGTAACCTCTGCTGGTTCCCCTGTCCTAACCAAAGAGAACTACAAGAACTGTTACCTGGACATTTGAAGGCAGATGTTTCTATCCTTTCAGCTCATTTTAAAGCCAACTTGGACGTAAAATAAGATCAGAGTTGTTTTAATGAACATTTTAACAAAATAAAAGCTGAGAGTTGAGAAAGTCCAAGAATCTTTAACAATACTTATATATATAAAATAAAACAAAACAGGTCACTGAGAAGAATGGACAAAGCAGTTGTGTTTGTCCAAAATTGAACCATTTATTCACTATCAAGTAGGTTTTATTTGTCCTGCCAACAGTTTCACAGAGATTCTCATGCTAACTTTATAGGTGGTTTCTAAGCATTAACTTCTCTAACTCGATTAAAGTTAGTCAATGCTTCTGCTTGTAAAGGGATACAAAGTCTTTAAATTGTGTTTCTAAAGGTATTAATGCTTTTTCACTTCTCAGAGATCTAAGGAGTGAAACATCCTTGAACCCAAACAGGGACGTATTGATTTTCCTAACATAACAACATCCATTTGCAAATCTATGCACACAGTTTCATAAACTGAAGATTTAGTAAAAATCTGTAAATTAATTTGCACAGATGACAAAAGAAGACCCTGACTAAAGAAGTGCTTATGTTGCTGAAAAATGAAAAATGATTACACAAGCACCATTTAAGCTGATAAAAATGCAAGAGGAAATTTGCTTAGCCGCCAATTTGACAAAAAAAAAGAGTATCTACATTTGAGTAAAAGCTATGAGTTCAGACTGACAAATTACAAAGAAGGAGCAGCTTTATTTGGATGTAATTTGGTCTTCAACGCCAACAATAGAAATGGAAGCGATCCAGTTTGCAAAGAGCCTTTATATCTGTAGGATGAGTAGCAGTAATTTCTCTTTTCTTGCATTTTAAAAATACATAATTAAATAAAGTGATGGAGTAAGATTTTCCTTGAATAAGTGATCAAACAGCCTTTGTGAGAGGAGCAGCAAATGTCATAGCTTTCGAATGTTAAGCAGCTGGACAAGAAATCAGAGTGATTTACTGCAAAGTAACATTGATCCACAAAAATGCGAGAATCAAGGCAGTGCAAGAGTTAAACCAGGATTTCCTTAATTTCAAAACCAATGTATGGAAAATACTTAAACTACATCATCGTAAAAAAGTCTAAAATGGTGGGAATATTACTAGAACAAAGAGATTTTATTTTACTGTCAGCAGTACATAAATGAATGAAAATAACAGAAAGTAAGGTAGCAAAAATCCTGAAATTCAAAATGTGATAGCTTCCAAATCCAACGTCTTCAAAAATAAATCATGGAACAAGTGAAGCACCAACAGAGTGTTACAATTAAAGTTAAACAGCTAAAGCTTCTTTCTCACTGGAGAAAAACACATCTTTCAACAAGCTGAGTTTATCTTTTACAGAGTTTTTTTACTATTTGATTAACGTGGTGATTTTATGTTTTTATCAATGACTCAGTTGTTGAGCATTTGTCTTAACTTTCCTGCTACCACTAGCGTGAACATGAAGAAGCTCCTGAGGCCCACAGAAATAAAGACGAGGACTAATTTTAGACATGACAGCAGCACAAAGCGAAATGTCACAGGAAATTAGGCAGACATCCACTAATGGAGATGATGACTTACTCTGGTGACATGTTCAACAATTCAGAGAAATAGGTTTGTAAAGCTGGCAGATCTTAAACAGATAAAACAATGTTCATAAAAAGACATAACTGTGTATGTCAGAGGAGCTTAGTGTCGTGTGTTTTTAACGGCTGAAAGTTTAGAGTCAGGAACAGAGCCGCTAATGAGGACAGCGGCAGAAGGAGTCACTCCGTAAGAACCTCTGCCCAGAGGAATGTTTTGGTTTTCAGGATACAGAGGAGAAAAAGAGCTTAAGGAGGTCCGAGGTTAAAGGGTCTTTATCTGTGCACGAACTGGAAACTACTGGGTCAAGTGGGGCTCAGGGCTTGGCAGAGCAGATAGTGGGCTCGAAAATTTGTAGGAGAGTGTCTCCGGGATAATAACGCTGGAAGAAGAGATGATGATTTTCAGAGAAAACCTCAGTGTCCCAGTTTAATTTAACAAAATGGGAGCATCGGTTCCAAGAAAGTCAGCAACCTCCACATGAGCGTGCAGGGAAAGCATCTCGCTTTAGCGTCTGAGTCGGGCAAGACACACGACATAAAAATAATTACACGGAAAGAGTTGAAACAAAAAGGAGCATAATTGAAAGAATTTGTATTTAGAGCAGCAGCAGAAACTGATGATTTGCAGAGGATTTGTTTGCACAGAGACTGACCACAGATGGCTTATTAGGACTCAAGGCAGAATAATAATTTTAGATGGAAAACAAATACAGAGCAGTGGCGAATTTGTGATGTGGCTCTTCCTCTGGAAATGAAACGTCGGCGCAGACCGAACGCCAGCAGAATTGTGTTTGACCGTTCCAATTCCACAGCCAGAAGCAGAGAAACATCCAGTTTATTTTGTGAAAAGTTTCCTGCTGTCGGTGAGAAGCAGCTTCACGAAAATAAGGCTAA
>CAEGAF010084582.1:0-21177 GCA_903067075.1 Micropoecilia bifurca | reverse complement strand
TTGGAAAAGTTATTAAAAACAAGTTTTTGTCTAAATTAAGGTGAATTCATGGTTCATTTTTCTACATAATGTAACAGCAGTGTTTATAATAAAAAAATAAATAAATAATAATTATGTGATCGGTATCGGGGATCTGAATCGGCGATCGGCCCTCAGGGGTGATCGGTATCGGGATCGGCAGGAAAAAACCTGATCGGCACATCCCTAATATCTATTTGTATGTATTTTGAGACATATTAATACACTACCAATTAATATTTGCAAAAAATTCTAAATTATATTTAAATCTGAGCATTTTACCACTTAGATTGCCAAAGTCATTATGACTGCATTTTTGATCAATTGTCATGCAGTCAGTTTAGGTAAAAGGCTTGCAGTTGTCATTTGCTGTCCATTTTTAGGTGACAGACTGGACAGAGCTCAGGAAAATATTCAAAGCTTGGCATATTCTTTTATAAGAATATGTTGCTTTTTCTCAACTTTTGGAGGTATCTAACCTCACATTATTCAGAATTAAATGTAAAAATAAATTAATAAACTACATAATTATTTCCACATCATTCCTTACTTTATGTTAGTCTAAAAGAATAAATAAATAAAATCCAGTGAAATATAGTGAGGATTGTGGTTGTGAAAGAAATGTGATAAAGTATGAATACTTCTGCAAGATACTAAATAGTCTAACAATTTTTTTCAAATGTGTTACAGTCCTAATTCAGCAGCTCTCACATGCATATATTGCACCTTTGACAATGCAGACAGTAAGTGGCCACTGTTGGAATCATTAGTATGAAAATATGCAGGCTTGGTTCTCACCATCATTGTCTCACCTAACAGCCGTAAATAGAAAAGAAGCCTCTATATGCTGCATATGGCACACAAACATGTTGATAAATAAATATCTAACACCGTTGAAGGTGGAGATGATAAACTGATCACTTTTTATTTTACGTCAAGATTTTTTCACCAAAGATGACGATGGTCCTTCTCTCTGTCCGTAGATTGAGTTTGTATTTTTTTTTTCAGTTGTTTAGGTTCTATAGTTCACAACTTTGAACTTCGAGTGAACTTTCACCACACAGATATATTCAGTTGTAAAAGCAAACCAGAATATTTGAATTAAAGCAAATGTCCCACTGTGCCTGCTGGACATGTAGAACATTTTGACAATTGCCACCGCTGACTTTTGTTCTGGTAGGTCAGCACAATTTAAACTTTGTGTATCTCCAAAAAAGTCAGAAGATTTAAGGAGAGATAACAACATTTGAGTTAAAACTCTTGTCAGCTTTGAGTAAAGTTTCCCAAGTTCTTTGACTCTTTATGGAAACTAAAATTAATGATAGATGTTACATTGCCTATATGCGCTCTTGTGTGAGTTTAAGCTGTACACTCGTCATCCATGGATAAATAGGCTCTAAAAAGAGGCAAAAGTTTAATTTGAACTCTTTCTTCATGAATCTTGTTCCCTGATCACAGATGTGATAAGTATTAATAGGGGATTATTATCATCATTTTCATCTCTTTGGAATTGAGACACACACGGAATGACAGTTAATTGCAGGGTACTGCGTCTGAATATCTGCCATAAAATGGAGCTTTAGCGCAGGCTCTTATTAGAGATGTGGCATTTTGAAAGCTGGTAGTCATGGTTATGTGTCGCTGTTATGTTATATCACTGCAGGTTTCAGTATCCGTTGTATTCTAAAATAGGCAGCCAGGCTTAGGGCATGGAAATCAGGTTCAGGCTTTGCAACAGAAAAATCTCCTGCCTTCTCATTCTTGCTCTTTTTGTGTTTCTCTGAAAATACCAGCATCCCTCACTCCATCCCTCTACATTTTTTTAATCCATTCTTCATCTTCACCTCTAATATCCCGTTGTTTTTGCTTTTTCCCCTCTTCCCTCTCTTCACACCTCCCACTAATTTGGGGCCCCTTTATTAACACCACCCTCCAAAAAAAAATAATAATCCAGTGAGGAATGGCTGGTGTGTTTGAACCCACAGTGCCACCAAGTGGCCCATTAATGACATGGTACTATTTGAAACCGTCCCCCTCCCATTAACTTTTGTTCTACGGTATGTGTTCATTCAGGGTGATGATGGATCTATGGCGTTAGAGAATGAAGGTTACTGGAGCTCTGGGTGAGATGTGGGCATGTGAAGTGAACAGGGCTGATGAAAGAGGATGAAAGACAGAGAGGGGGGCACAGAGCAGGGTAGATGAGAAACTAATGGAAAATAATAAAATACTACCCTTTTTATTTTTCATACACACTTTACAGAGCAGTGAATTCTGTTCATCTTGTTTTTGCTTTTAAAATGTTGGTTCAGCTGAGAATGAAGCTCTCGCTCAAAAAGACACAAATATAATCACAAACCTGGGGCATGAATAATCTCTGAAGCAAAAAATTAACAGTGAGCCACTGCTCCTCTGAAGGCAACAAAACATTGGCAAAAAGCCCAAGACACATAGGAATGACTAAGACATTTTTGATGGGACATGCAGAAGGCTAAACTCTAAACATATCATGTCTTTAGTAGGTTTTTAGTATTTGCTTTGATTTTTATTTTATTTTTGTTAAGTACTAAGCATTGATTTGAGATATTATCTTTATGAATATCTCCAATTATAGATTTAAAGCACCAGTAAAATATTTAGAAATGTGTTCCTCTTGATTCAGTTTTAAAACTCTGGTACAAGCATCATATTTGGTTTTTTTCTAGTGATGCACAAAGTACATTTTGTTAGCAATTATTTGTGAGGCAATTGTGAACAAATGATGAAAAGCTAATAAGCAACAAACAGTTAAAAGATTAATTGTCCAAGCCCATTCACTCCCGCTTACGCAGTAGTGAAAGCTGTTTATGGTGTGTTCATTTACCTCTAAAGTCAGGTCTTGGATGGGGTAAAGAAGTCAAGCGAAACCTTTTTGTTTGTGCATTGAATATGTTCATTCTGAACAATAATAATTAAAAAAAATAAAACTATATATGTATATATAAAACACATCAGGTTAAATATTTAAATTCTTAAGTAAGTTAGTTTCAAGAACATTATGGAATGTAAAGTATATATGTGTGTATGTGTGCAACTATGAAATTATTCTCAAAAACAGGAGTGTTGTCCACCTTGATCTTCTGCACGTCTACCAGACCTCATGATTTACAAAAAACATGCAGTTTAATTTAGTGTTTAATTTATTTTTAGCTAATTTTTTTCCCAACCCTGAATTATTTCAGCATGTGTTCACTTTTTTCTCTTTTGTGTCTCAGCTTTGAGTCAGACAAGACGGGTGTCGGGGGTAAAGCCTTTGATGTTTCAAAAATGACTAAAACCAAACTTTAAAAATAAATCCAACATGTTGTAGACTTCTTCCTTATCCATTGTTGGTACAGCCGCTATGAAGAATCTCATCAAAAATCAATATTCCTCCCTTAACAACTAATGTAAAGCTTAGTACAAATGTGCCATCATTGTCCAGAAAAAAAATCTTTTAACAAAAATAATAAATAAAAATATCCAACAGCTTTGAACAAGATTGTTAACAGAATAAAGCTGGTATAGAAACTGGATGGATGGAAAACAACATTTTTTTTTTATAACTTGGTGATAAACAGATACCCTTTAGTGGGGATTGCAGTAACAGAACCAGAGCTACAAAGCGAATAGCGCTCCATTTCTGAGTTTTCATTTTTCAAAAATTGCTTTGTGACTTACTGTTTGAAGACTTTTTGTCCTCAATTGGATCTGAAATTCCTGTTCCAGACTTCAGCAAAATCCTTTTGTCAAAAAAAAAAAAATTCTTTTGAATTTGTATTTTTCTTTTACTTTTTAAAATGGAAAACCAAAAAGAAAACTTTGAAAGATGAACATTTTACAGAAATACATTTTGGACTCCCAAAGGAGCATTTAAGCAACATGCCGACACTTAACAGTTAAAATGATTGCTTAAATTGTACATCATAATGCATGTTTAATTTTCCACCATTCTAACTATAATACTTTTAAAATGAATAGTAGCAACATAAAAAAATGGTGACTAATTCTTAAAGCACTTATAGAATACTGTTTTAGCTAATGTTTGCCTGGGAGTTATTCTATTAATTATATTAACAAGGCAGAGATGGCTCAGGCTTTAGTGACAGGTTTCCACTTTGAATCCTTGGTGCCCCTGTGTCCTTGAGCAAGGCACTTCACCTGCTTTGCATGGTAATGGTCAGGAGGCCCAGTGACACAGACTGAATGGCAGCCTGACATCTGTTACTCTGCACCAGAGTTAGACATTTCCTCAAGAATCATGACTTTGAACAACCCCTTTTTTTTCTAAAAACCCTCAACGTTAAATGGAAACAATTCTGCAAAGGAGTTTTGACCAAAGTCCCCTCACTGCAGTTTAAAGAATATTTGACCATTATTGCGATGCTTGTTGATAGTTGTTGCCTCCAAGGGTGACGCAACCACTTATTAGATTATAGGGGTAATTACTTTGTCGGAGCAAACAGCCTCTTTCCTCTTTTAACCATTAAAATTAGCATTTATAAACTTGTTTTCTATTTACTCTGTTTCTCTTCATGTGATATTTAGAGTTGTTTTCAAGTTTATAATGGGACAAACACTGATAACAGCACTGTAGCTTTATTCAAACGCATATTTTCACTGTCTGGTGAGACTATGAATTAGTCTACATTTTTAATATACCGACCTTTTTAAATTTGTCCTATGATGTAATTGAAAAGATATGTTGGCAACAAAAAAGTTAGGGTTAGGTGTTAGTCAACAAAAGTTAGTGATACACATCAATGCATGTTGATTGGCTGGATTGGAAGGAAAAAACTGAAACATACTGCTGTGCACTACAAAGAAGAAGAAAATATATATTTTTACAAATCAATAAAGTCAGCTTGATTTAAAAACACAGGGCAGAGACCCTGTTCACTTATTAAGCCGTTTGAAGACAGAACCATCTACTCTGCAGCACAAAATTTAGATAATTTTCTCAAATTGGATCCAGGAACAGCAGACTGGTTTATGTCAAAACAGTAATATTGGCCATTGTTCAATTTAACCATGGAGGGTTTGATTGGGTTAATCTCAAAATTTTAGGCTGAAACATGAAAAGGATTGTTGTGTTTTCTGATCTTTGAATTTGGCGAAGATCAACAAAGAAGGCGGGAACTATCATTGCATCATTAAGATCCTCAAAAAGGGAGAATTATTAGGCATAAGAGCAAGTTGGAATTAACCTGGGTTATTACTTAGTGGTTTGCTTTATTTTATTTTTCTTTATGCTTAGAAGGCATTCCATACATCTTTAAAGTACAATTACAATGATACATACTTTAGATTTAATTTCACAAATACAACTAGAGAAATGTGGTAAACATTTGTAAACAGTGACCCAGTGTCATCATTGTAATTGCAAAATCCTTGGTTTCTGCATTTACACCGTTTTGTGTAATTGATCTGGGCTTTCACTGTTGAAAACTTGTGAATTCGTCGGAGAGCATTTGTAAACTAAAAAATGTCACAGGTCCCACAGAACATAGAGAGTTCAGGGATGAAGATGAGTCAAAGTCGTGATTTCATAAGCTTTGAACTTCTCAAATAGCTGAGTTCAATACGTCATCCAAAAATGAAAAGAGTACGGCACAACTGCAAACCTACCAAGAGCAGTCAAATTTGTCATTTATGTGAGTTGGAACCACTACCACAACATGGTAGTGGCAGCATCAGGCTGTGGTGATGCTTTTCTTCAGCTGGGATAAAAAGCTAGTCATGGTTGTGAGGAAGCTGAATGAATCTAGTTGACCATCCACTTTCCAGTAAAAATAAGACACCAAGAGTTACGAGAAAAAGGCTCACAACAAAGCAAAATAATGTGCAAGCATTTCCAGTCAAACTTCAGACCCAAATTCTTGGAATATGTGGAAAAAATAAACATAAGGTTCTTCAAAGCTTGACGTTTTGAAACCTGTGCGTCGTTTCCTCTGTATCACAATTATGCACCAATTTGTTTTGGCCTATGACATAAACTTCCAGTGTAATACATGAATGTTGTGGTGATAAAATTGCTTACTATCCAAAGTGTGTAAAAGCATAAGAGGTTTGAATACTTTGCTTGGCTCAATAATTCTTATTTTTCCACCTTCCTAGAAACCAACTACAGGCTGATTGGTCACTCAAAAAAGAGCATGATTGTTCTAACCTAAAAAAAGAGAGAGAACCTTTTCACTGATCAAACCACTTGATGCAGCTCTTTCCGAACAGCACCATTAGGGTTTCCGTCTGATGGACATGCATATGCAAGCACACACACACACACACACACACACACACACACACACACACACACACACACACACACACACACACACACACACACACATCAGTTCACTAACTCTGTTCAGACTTTCCTTTGCCTCTTTTTTTCCCTTCCTCCCCCATCTGTTTGTTGTGCTCCACCTCCCTGGGCTCTTTGAGTGCATTAATCAGTCAAACCACAGCGCCAGAGCTATTACTCATCTGGTCAGAATAAGAAAGAGAGGGAGAGAGAGTTCATAACAGAGAGGAAGAAACAATGACAGAGTGAGAAGAGAAGTTAGGGGGAGAGCTGGGAGGGGGTAAATCGAGAAGTGCGGAGAGAGAGCTGCCCTGTTTTCATTCATCTTTTAATATCTCGATTACCTGTAGGCTTTTCATCTCCCAAATCCATCCATCCATTCATCCATCCATCCAGCCTCCTATTCAACCAGCCATGCATCCATTCATTCACCTATTTATAGTTGCCACTAACTCTGACTCTTTCCCAGCTAATCATGCATCCATCCTTCCATTTCTGTCTTCTCTCCATCTCTCCATTTCCAGCTTCCTCTAGTTTGTATTTCCTTCCCCATCTATCGAAGTAATAAGTTCAGCTTTTCGGGGGATAGAGAACATATCAGTCCCACAAAAAAAATATATATATATTTTTTTGTTGTTGTTTTGCTGCTCAGCAACAGGGCACAGGAGAGAGAGGGTGGAAAAATATGTTCTTCAAACTCGAGGACTTAAAAAAAAACATATTTGCATTGTCTTTCTGCTTTTTTGTTCTACACAGAATAAACTATGAAAGACTAAAAAATAATGAATTTTCTGTTTTTACACCTTTTACACTTCGGTAAATTGTCTTTTGCTTTGCTCCACAGTCAGAACACAAAAACATCCTTATTGACAGACAAGTCTCCATGGCAAGTTGTTGAGTCTTTTTTTCCTGCTTAAATTTCAAGGAGCTTGCGTCTGAATATAGAAATTACAGGAAGCACGATGGAGCAAATAAATACTTAGCAATAGCTGAGCATTACAAAAGTGAACTGTCAAAGGACACGATATGTGATTGAGCCTGTATGTGTGATGAAGAATAGACATGTAAACTTCACATATGACTGTCTGACAGTTTGAGCTGTTTTTTATATTTACAACTAGATGTTTCATTTCTCAGCAAAACAATATGCAGTGTAAACCAAAAATGTCAAGTGGATTGATTGCAGTTACTAATGAATCTCAATGTGCATAAAGACACACCTGTGAGTTGTACACTGTGCTTGTGTGTAGAACTTGTTCAACTACCCAAAATGTGAACACCAAAGTTGTGAGAATGTTTGTGAAGCTTAAGTTGATTCATTTTTGACTTATTTTCAGTCAAACTGTGACTTTAACAAATACAAAGGATGAAATATTTGTAAAGTCTCCTTAATTCTCCATAGATTTAAGCCAATTCTCCTAACATGTTATTTTTTTCAAGAAACCATCACCATCAGTGTTACTCAATTTCGCTCCTCCACTGCCCTGCATATTTTAGGCGTGTCTCTTTTCCAGAACACCTGATTCAAATGAATGACCTCCTCTGCATGACATCAAGTGCTGCTGACGCTCCCACTTATTCAAGTCAGGTGTGTGGGAGCAGGGAAACACCTAAAGCATGCAGGGCAGTGATCCCTGAGGAGGGGACTTGAGAAACACAGCATTAGAGCCTGAGACTGTCATGATTGAGATGATTAAATTCAGGTGAGTAATTAACACACCTGAGCCGCATCTCTATCACAAGAATCAGCTGATTAGAGAGGAGAGGCATAGGGGGGAGAGAAAAAGCACACTAGGAGATACATAACACACAATTACCCTAAGATAATGACAAAAAGTTAAAGTCAACTAAGGTACAGATCTAAACTTTCAGAAACAGTGGTTCCCAAATTCAGGGTGGGATTATCATCTTTACTTCAGAATATTAATAGAACGGCTCCCTTTCTCTCTAGCTTCATCACTGTGCAGGCAGTGGCCAACCAGGCTGAAGCCTTTCTAGGTCTCGTAGTGCCTTGACTTGATTTCACAGTGTGTGTATGTAAAACTCCTGTACATGTACAATATTTCACAAATCTAATGACTTTCAAGCAGGTTCCTCACACCCAAGGTCATTAGTAAAGTTAACATGATTGACTTAAAGCTGCACATGCGTCTGCAGACTGGTATGTGTGCCATGTTAAGAGTAGGAAGCGCACCATTACCCTATTAGTTCAGTGAGTTTATTTAACTAAGTTTGCAATTATCTATTTTCAGCACCCCTGCAAAAAACTAATACGGGATGGAAAACTGCCGCAGACAAGAAGTGTGACATTTACATTTCATTAATTTGAATGAGGCTCTTCTTCCAGGCAACCTAATTGAAGTGCAACAGAAGAAGTTTCAAAATCCTACCGAGAAGCAGTATAAATAAAAGATAAAGTATTTCAGGATAAATTGGACAGTGGAAGAGAGGATGGAAGAAATAATTTAATGCCACAGCAGTCAGTATCAGCCAACTTGGAAAAAAGAAGTATAAGTGGGATCCTGAATGGACTTTTGGATGAAAACCATATCAATCTGGCATAACTGAAACTGGACCGTGGCCTGGTGGCATGCAGATGTGGATGCTCTTTGCAGGATGCAAAGCAGATTTTTTCATTCAGTAGAAGCAGCCAGTTGAGGGTCTGTGCAAGGGGGAGGATGACATGGAAAAGGCCTTAGCGCTGTTGGTGGGGCTGGAGAGAAGACTGGCTGGAGAGGGAGCTGCAGCAGCCCTAACAGAAGGTTCTGGAACCAGTGTGAGTAGTTTGCAGCAGGCAGAAGTCTGATGTTGGCTTTTGCAGAATCCAGGTGTGCGCTGCTCTGCAAATTGTTCTAATTTTTTTGGCGATCTCAGTCGTGGACAGTGTGTGATCTGAGATCTTCAAATGAGAAAGAAATCCCAAATTTGCTGCATGAAGGCAAATCTCAAGTCGGAAGCCAATGCTTGGCTTGATGGGAATCGAATGCAATGCAGAGTATACTAAGGACTGTATTATAAATAATACAAAAAACCCACCCAAAAAAAACCCTGGTTTCTTAATTTAGTAAATAGCTCAAAGCTAGGATGCAAAATAGACCATGTTTGTGTACAAATTACAGCTCCCCTCTCAACCCGCAGCCCAAGTAAAATATATGAGATGAAATTAATAAATAACAAAGGGCCTCAAGGGCATCAAGGCACTCACCACCTCCTGTGTTTAACACACAAAAATAGTTGCCAGCCGCGGGGATAAACTTGATATATTTTGTTTTTCTCAAATTAATGATTTCCTGCACACATAGACATCTAATAATGGTCTGCCAGGCAATGATTGAGAGGAAATGGCTACAGATGCCTCACTCTCAAGTTTACATTTTGTTTTCCCCATTTTTACTCAGTTTTGAACTCCAGCTACTCCCCTGCTGCTCGTGAATCTCAGGAGAGGCAAAGAATGGCATCGCAACAAAAAGGCTATGTTTGTGTGTCTTTGCTGTTTGTGAATGATGCTGTAAGTATTGTTTGCCAAGTCAGAGTGTGAGCGTATTTTAGTTTTATGTTCATCTGAATAATTTGTTATAATTTGTTTGCATAAATTACACAATTTAGCATGCCCGCCTACTGATGAATAGATCTACAACTTAATTTTTTAAACAGTGGAGGAAAAGAAAGTTGGCAGCAGGTGCATGACACTTGATGAATGATAAAAATACATAAAAATAGAAATGAATTTTATCAATAAAATTGTTATAGGCCTATAGTTATTTGTAGCCTGGCCACTGCTATAATGAAATTTTGCCCAATTCACGTCTTTCTTCAGTGCTCCGTATTGAATTTCTAAGTTTCAGATTCATCCAGGCCAATCGGCAAACAGAAGGAGATGTGAGGAAAGACATTGATTTACTCTGCCTGTATGGTTGTAATTCAACAATTGCAGTGGAGGAAGTGAAGGAAGCCGTTCAGTCTTTAATGGTCATTTGGAAATGGTCAATTTCCAAATATTGAACGATTAAAGTAGGAGCAAGATGAATCATTAAAACCTTTTATTGTCGGCACATGTCAGGAATGTGGTCTGTTGTCTCTTTGTGTTCCTTCTGTGGTTCTCCCAGGTGGACCCAGCGTCATTCAGCTTGACACATCTCTCTCCGAAGTAGGAGATGGTTGTTTACAGCACAGATTCACAGAGATGTCACATTATACACTTTACAGCCAAACATTAAAACAACAAACATTCAGTTACTAATCGTTTCTCAATGGCAGAAGGTCCAGACATTGTACAAAGGAAAGCAAGTAATAAGGACCTGGTTTTTATCAGGCTAGTTAATTTGTTACACATCCAAAAGCCATTTCTGTCAGGTGTCTGCTTCTTGCTGGTAGTACGGCGGAGCTCTGTGTGGGGGAGATTGGTGTTCTGTTAGGCAGGAGACAGCGGCTCTAAGGAGGAGCTTTGGGAAACTGGGCACTACTTTGTAGAAGTGAACATTTAGGCATTATGAATAGCTGAGGAGACTCAGGAATTCCTCAAATATCCATGAAAGAATCAAAGCAACACTTCAGCTATATTTTTGATGAAGGGATAACATGATGGAGCTCAAAAAGGTTTGTTTTTTTATATGCCCTCACTTTAATGAATTAAAGAAGGTCAATCGTGAGGGATCTGAGGAATGAATGTTGCTCATAACTAAATACCGTTATGCTTTATACGATGTTTGATTATTTTTCTTCTGTTGACATTCTAAATACCTGTTGTGCTACATTGTCCTCTACCCCTGCCAACATGCCCAGGTGGGCCCCATGTGGGGAAAAAGAGGGCAGACCAGATGAACCCCATATGAATTTGTCCAATTAGGGCCCATCCAGGGCCCACATAAGCCATGGCCCTACATGAGCAAACCCATGTGGGGCCTCCGTGGACAAACCCATATGGGACCCATATACTAGCCCTCCTTTCCCCCACTAGGCATGCTGGCAACTTAGTTATTTTAGGATATACTTCTTTTGCTTCACAATAGTCATCTGCGGTTCAAACCCCTGGTCCTTATGCCATATTTTCAAAAGGTTTTACCCTTCGTACAGTAACACGATACATAAAAGAAAGACAAAGTAGTTCTTCAATGTAAATGCTGAAGTGTGCACAGTAAATTGCTCACAATGATTGAACATAGAGTCAGCATATATGCTACATATCAATCAAGAAAAAAAGGCAGTTTCTGAAGGCATAAGTGTGCATTCACAGTGGAGGTCCTGAATGCTAATCTGAAAATCAAACCGTTTTAGAACTTTCTTTGGTCTGCGTTAAGAAGGACAGATGGCGGTGAGTAAGCATGCGGATCGCTGATTACGCCTCGGCGCTTGACACTTTATGCATTTTGAATTAATTGCATTATATCTTTTACTGTAAAGTCAGTGTATTATGGGCACCAATTATTCTCAATTTCTACAGGCGGTATAACACTACTCAGCTTTTTGCTCTCTGCTTGGCACATATCTGTACCTCTGCCAAGCACCTTCCTTCCTTTATCCCTCTATAATACGTTTGTTGCACTTACCGCCCACCCATTTTTCCACACACACATATACACACGCACACACACACACACACGCCCATCCGCACAAACAGGAGTGACCTTGCCTCCCTGGGGAAGGGCCATGTTTAATTGTTCATCAGCACTTTTCTCAGTGTTCCGCAGGCGGTGAATTAAAGGAGAGGAAGAGATGGGGAGAAACGAGCAGGGAGGTAAAGAAGTTAGCTCCCTGGAGGATTCCTGGCCAAGAGGAGAGCAGAACATGAGTCAGGAGGAAAGAAGAAGAATGAGGAGGAGGAAATCCAGGCATGTGCTTAATTGTTTTGGAAGCAGATGGAAAAACAATCACGCAAACACATTCTCTAACTTAATCAACTCCAGCATGATGAGCATTTTGAGAATAAGCCCCACAGCGTTGTAATTGTTACGTGTATATGTCTCGTTAGATTTCGACTAGAGAGCAGCGGCACTGATGTATTGTTAACAATATGCTGCGTAACTGGGGAATGATATGGTATTTAAACCGTCATAAATCACCGTGAAACATTAAACCATTGCTTTAATGTTAAATATATTGGTCCCTCAGCTCTGTTGTGCCATGTGTGCTGACTAATCGTGTGCTGACCAAATAGGCTGTGATGTGTGAAGTGATATTTGCTGATTTATTTACATCCTTCTTTCCTCTACCCTTCTCATCCACTCTTTTTTCCTCTTAACACCTACTCTTGCCTCGTCTGTTTCTCCTCCATCACTTTCACTCTCTGTGTATCTCTTCCTCTTTTTTCGCCCTCTTTTCCTGCTCCAGACCTCCGACTAGATGGGGTGGCAGATAGTGATGAGCCAGCAGTGGCCATGCTCTGCTGCTTTGGCTAATGGAACTCCACTGTCTCTTCAAGGCCTCACAATATAGTCCAGGACCAGAGCCCTTTCTTGTCATCTGGGTGTGGATGTGTGTGCATGTTTTTCAGCTGCGTGTCAAAGACTAGCACCTCTCAGCCTGTTTAGGATCAAAGAGAGCTTGCACAAAACCAAGCAAGAGGTGAGAGAGTGTGTCTTTTGATCCGCTGTAGTTAGAACATTTAAATGGCTCTCCTAAGACGAGGTGAGGCGGTTCCAATTTCCAAACACGTCGTCATTAGGTTTCATTCTATTGAACCTAATGACGCAATGGAAGTGTCAAATTTTACACTTTATTGATAGGTATTTTATGTATTTGACCAACTTTTTGTTATTTTTTTTTACAAATAAAAGTCTGGATATTGTGGCATGCATTTCTATTCAGTCCCACGGAGTCAGTACTTTACAAAACCGGCATTTGCTGTAATTGACAAAGTTTTGTGGAGTATGTTTCTAATAATTCTAGGTATTCAGAAAGGGAAATTTGTGTCCGATCTTATCCTAAAGTGTTTTAAGTTCATTTAGGCTGGAGGGAAACTATAATTTTTAACATATTGCCATAGATTCTTGACCGAATGGATCAGTCTAATAAATGAGTATATTTTGATCTAAACCATTTTGTTGTAGTCTGTAGGTTCTTTGTTCATTTGGACGTATACCTTCCCATCTCAGATCTTTTACCACCTTTTAAAAGTTTCCTGATGATTTATCTGAGCTTAGCTCCATTCATCACAGCTTTTCCAAAAATGTTATTCCTGACCTGTCTGCTATACTTCTTCATTTTCATTATTCTGTTGGTTCACCATTTTTGATTTGTTAAATGTTTTGGAAACACTGCCCTCTTCCTCCTCACAACTGTCCACAGCAGTGCTTAGGCCATCTAGCTTAAATAATAATAAAAACAAAAAATGATCTGTAACAAAGAATAAATAAATTGTATACAAACTTTGCAGACACAATCAAAATAAATGTTTAATTATTTATTAAGTGTAGACATATGTAAAAAATAAAATAAAATTGGATGTATATATAAGGATTTACAACTTGTATAACTTTACCAAAGCAATTTCTCTGACCCTGTTTTTTTCACTGTGCAGCAGGAGATTCTTACCGACAAAGCAGCCACCCACAGATCCGACAGATTTAAACTGAAGCATATTCTGATGGAGTACTCCACAGGAGACCCTCTGAGGCTGATGGAAAGTTGTATTACCGTGACAGAGGCTTACTGCAAATGGGCAATACAGAAAATCAGCTAAAGGTCCTCTTAATAAATGTAAAATGTGTAATTCAAGACCCAAACCCTTGCTGATTTGATTATGTCGGTTGTAACTCGTCTGTTGTGCCTCACCCGTGTTTCTTCCCATGAGACTTTGAATTTGTTGTTGTTTTTTTATGGTTATTACTTCAAAGATCAAAACAACTAACAAGGGAAGTAATCTAGTTCTATCAATCTGATACTACTCTTGAATTATTTTAGTGTTTTATGGACACAAGCTGGGAAATCATGGTACATCAAACACTGCAAGCAGCTTTTAAGATTAGATGCATGAATTCTTCAGAAACTATCCATAGGATCTATACCAACATTTACAGTTTTAATGCAAAAATATCGAGTTAGCTGTGTACAACAACCAAAAGGAAACTTACAAAAAAATTATCTTTAGATATTAGTATTTGTTTTCCTGTATTTTTATGTGTAGTAAATGAGTCTCGTCACAGAGAGTAAAACAATACACAAGTGAGAGAGTGACATGTCAATTGAAGGCGTCTTAAATGAGCTTCCGCCTTCATTATATGTTAAGAAAAACATCTGTCATAATCATATTATTAATGAAATTATCAAAGTAAGAAGAACTGTTTTAAATTGCATCATAGAAGGGCACTGTTGTGATAACGTGCCAGAAAGACTAGGAGATTTTGAAGAAGACAGAGGCAAAATTCAAGGCATCAAATTGTGAAATATATTTTATTTTAAGTTACCTTTGGTATATACTGAATTTTTATAACAATCAAAGGTGACATGGCTTTTACAACAAAATTATGCTGGAAAATACACAGTCGTTTCCCGTTCTCCCCTTTTAAACAAGAAATTGTCATGAAACGGGGTGGTTGAGGTGGTGAGAGAACGCAGGTAGACCAAGGTTGTAAATGAAATGATGAGTTTATTGATGAAATGCTCTGCAGTCCAAAAACAGGCAGCACGGCAGGAAACTAGCGCACAGCTAAATGCCGTGACATGGAGGACTAAATGAGAGCAAACACAAACCAGGACTTCGCAGTTCAACTGGAGCGTGACAATATACAAGCACCCAACGAGGAACACAGACAACCGGGGAGACTAAATACACATGAGGTTGTCAAGGGAACGAGACACACCTGGGAGACAATCAAGGGGAAGAGGCAGAGACGGGACTCACAGGGAACAGGACTACACAGAAAACTAAAAAATAAACAGAGAAACACAGATCCTGACAGAAATTAGTTTCACAGAATCTTATTTAGGTATGTGTTTTGATGTATCAGAGTAAAGGGGTTGATTACAGCTCCATATTGTATTTTTTCCTATTTTTACTTGAAAAAAAAAAGACTTTAATAAGATATTCTCCACTTTATAATGCACTACTTTATGTTGGTATATTTTTTAATACCAATAAAATATATCTAGTTCAAGTGTCGGAGTATTTATGCACAGCGATTTCGCATCTCACTACTGAGATGCTTAAGAATCTCACTCCATACTGACACCCCATCTTCAAATAACTGAATGCACACAGCAGGGTAAAATCATAACGGATATCACGCTAAAACCTAATAATTTTTCTAAAAAGAGCCTTACAGCTGTTTCCTGCTGATAAGAGACTGACTATCCAAATCACGCTACTCAAGATCAAAATCCATAAACTACCCTTTTTTAAGCAAGCTACCTATACCTATTCCCCCTGTTCTACTCTTTTACGTTCTTATTTTTAAAATTTTTAATACCGACTGCCTCCTCTCCTCTTTTATGGCACTCCTTTTTATTCCGCTGTGGTTCATCCATCCCTTGTATTTCTTTTGGTGACGTGACACTTGTGAAGTCACTGGAAGCACTGGCAAGCGGCACACACAGGGAGGCTGTTTTACAACTCATCCACACCCTAATAGTAATTTCACACTCGAAAAAGGCAGCAATCACAATATGCTCTCCATGCATTTTAAGATCCTGAGGTTGTTAGATGACACAGTTGAAAACATTAAGGACAGCTTGAGTGGTTTTGATGTATGTGATCTTTCACTTTGGCTGTCCAACCCTTTAGTTGGTTAGAACAGTGTTAAGCGACAACCGTCCCACTTGGTTATCGTTGGTTATTAAAATCAAAGCAGATGCAATTCTTTCCACTTTGAGGGTGCATCTAGATATCACACTGTTTGATTCATTGTATCACACAGTATTCAGGCTTAGAACACTAGAGTGATTTATGGCCTCAATTTATTAGTCAAGTGGCCCAAAGTAAACAAATATGATGAAAAGTTCTTGTTTTGTGCTCCTGTTTGAAGTTTTATTTTCATCTATTCTGGCTCATTTTGATTTGCTTCTGCCAGACTTTGTGCTCCATGGATGCACTTGAATAAGATTTGTTTACTTTGTCACACTGCCTGCAGCACTTCTCTTCCATCCAGGTTTATTTCTACATGTTGATAAGTGGGAAGGTTTTTTTTCTTTCTCTCTGCTTCTCTCTCTCTCTGTCTGTCTTTGTTTTGGGGCTGACAGCATTATTTGCGATGGAGCTTTATTTTGGTGGGTTCTCAAAACATAGAGTTTGATGCATATGATTGTAACTTGCCTTAGAGAAGAGCTGCAGAAATATTTTAATTAGTAAGCAGGGGTTTTTTTTAACCTCTGATTGACAGCCAGAAGAATGTGAGGCTTGAGGCAGGAGAGAAAAAAGTAACTGCATGAGTAAGAGAGCGAGAGGAAGGTGTGTAGAGGAAAGAACACAAAACATTTTAGGTGGATGATAAAAGATTTTATGCCAAGGAAAGAAACTTAAAGAACACCTGATTTGAAATGGTTGTTTTTTCTGACATAACCGGTATCTAATTGCTTCTCTGAAAACATCTCCAAACATCGTTGTTTAAAATGCTATATATTGATTAACATGAGAGTTATAGTTAAATAGTCTCAAAAATACTGCCTGCACTCTTTTATCCCAAATTCAAGCTGTTGTTTCATTTACCTTATTTTTACCTTTGTACTTTGTCTTACTGAGTAATTATCATTCCTACTCTGTGAGTGTTCTCACAAAACTACAAGGTTTGTTTTGGGCAATACCTTTAAATAAAAAAATGGCTTTTCTCCAACTGACTACTGTCACAACACCAGTTCCTCCACAGCTGGAGGTTTTGCTGAGCCAATTTCCCCTTTATGCCCTTATAAGATCATTTTTTTCTTTCAACTTCCTAGATTTTAGATTCTGTTGCTCCATTTTCAGGTCCAAATCAGAAACCCTGCTAAATGATGTCACATGCTCCATCAGACTAGTTGAATGAAAGTGGAAGAAGAAACTTTATTTCTCTTTAAGCGTAATGCTAAACAGTATAGCAAATTACTATAAAACTGAATGTCAATACCATAATTTCAATATATTTTTTATTATCCTTTATTTCCACCAAGAGTCAGTCACATAGTGTGTTATTTCAATTTGTAAACATGGTACAAAATCTTTACACCTCTGTTCCAAAAGATACCAAAACCAAATGTTTTTAAGTTAACTATAAAAACATTTGTTTTAAGTTATGGTTGCCCTTTTCATCCTGTGCATCATTCTCCCTTGGAGTACCAGAAGGTCCCACTCTTGGTTCCATCTTGTTTTCTTTGTACATGTACATGTATTTGATTTTATTTTCCACCCCAGCCTGCCAAGTGTCACATTCTCTAAGTTTGGTTCTTTGGCCTCAACTTTCAAGGAAGTTTCAAATTAATTAAACAGATTCATTCTGTTGTCAGAGGAAGCATTTCCAGTTTCATCTGAGTTAAACATTTTTGTCATTGTGACCTAGAAAATGCTTTTTATCAGCTCAAGACTTCATTATTGTAATGTTATATCAGTAAATGCAATACCTTAATGAATGTTTCCTATTTCTGCTGATTAATTGGTACATAGGATAAAGCACAAAAAAAGATAAAACTTAAACCTTTTTTAACTTGAAGCATTCAAATAAAAACAACTTATTGCAAGAAAAATGCAAAAAGAAAACAAGACAAATTTCACCTTGTGAAAGACAGACCCTGACTCATCCTACCACCAGCTTAATTCTTTCTGCCTTATAAAATGATAGTGCATCTAACTTTATTTACACGAGCAGAAAAAATATCCTGTATCTAAGAGTTGACTTCTGTCTCATAAAGTTTAGTAATTTATTTAAAGCAAATGCAAAATTTGCCCAAGCTATGATTGTAAAATGCATTTTGAACATCACAGATGTTTCTAGTTGGCAGGCTTGTTACTATGGCAGAACATTTTTTGGTCACTGCCAAAGAGTGTGTAATTCACAGTAGTGAGGCCACAGAAACCTTAAATTCATGTTGGCATGTAGCAAAAAGATTTCTACTTTGAATCCAGGAAAACATGTTATTCCCACTTCCCATTATATTGCACTAAATATTTATTGGCAACAACCAAAAAGAAGTCATTTTGATATTTAACCCATGTTGGGCTCAGGTTTGGATTTCTAAAAGTAGATTCAGAGTTCCCATGTTGGAAGCTAAAATGAATATTTCTGGCAAGCAAAAGCACTGAAGACCTTTGTGTATGTTAGAAAAGCTGTAATGGCAAAGTAATTCAACAGAGCTGTTGGTTTAAATGGCACAATATGGTGTGCTGTGGTGCCGCAGGGGTTAAACACAACCCACATATGGAGGAGTCCTTAGTCCTCAACGTGGCTGTTGCAGGTTTGATTACCGGCCTGGCGACCTTTGCCTGCATCTCTTATGCCTTTTATTTGTCACATGTCTTGTAGTAGTTTTATTGGCCACTAGAGCCAATAAAACCTTTTAGAAATGGCACAATATTTATAGAAAAATAAAAATAACATTTTAATAGATGTTCCTGTAGAATTATTACTCAAAACACAGACCACCCAGCCACAGGGTGTTATTAGGGAATAACAGTTTTGTTTAGTTTGTTTCAGGTCCAATGTTTTAGCTTTTCAGTGATCTGATATTATGTATCAAATTTGACTTAAACAAAAATGTATCAAAACGACACATTTCAGATTTCAACAAATACTTTTTAAATAAACCAACATAAAGCTTAGATAATAAAAAATCCCTTAAAAAAGTAGCTTCACCTCATAAATATGCAAAAATGGTTAAAAAAGAAATTTCCAATGTAATATTTAGTATTTTAATATAGAGTGCAGCAGCACTTGTTGCTTTTTAAAATTAGTTTTCAGAATTTGACACTAGTTGCTGTGGTTAGATGAAGTAGAAAACTAGCCAAAAGAAAAGGAGAGAAGTTATGCAACAAGGTTTATTGGGTCAGGGATTGAATCCCAGATGGCAATGTTGAGGACTAAAATTCTCTACATCAGGAACAAACATTCTATTATATCTGGAAACATTTTGCTGCTTGGTGGGATTACTTGTGTTGAAATAACAAAAACAGGAAACATTTGAAAGAAGAAAGCATAATATTTTACATCATCGTATTTGATACTGTCAAGTTATTTAGACAGAGCCTGTACAAAACGTCTGACTGCAGATCAGAAGTTCAGTTATTTAGGTTATTTATACAAATTAATCTCAAGGCACTTTGAAAGACAAATTTGATTTATATACAAAAAATATGTACTCAATTCATTCAATCATTCATCATTAAAATAACATTACATATGTTACTGTAATACTATAATATATTGAAACAGGCATCAGACAATTTTGAGTAAAGAGTAAAGATTCACATTTGAAGATTTGATTTTGATCACTGATTCAGTTACTGTTGTTTTTTTTTTTTACAGTAAATAGTAATCATACCTATTCTATTCTAATCTATTTCTCTTAAGTGCAATTGTTAACTCAGTTTAAATTAAAATGGATTACATTGATTTAAATTAATTATTTTAATTAACAACACAAACTGCTTGGTTTCTTTCATTTAAAGTAACTAATCATCGCCAACACGTTCAGTTGATTTGATCATTAAGGAGCATGAAAGGAGACCAGAAGAAGGGTTTCTACTGCTGTTTAAAATATAATAAGAAAACCAAAACAAAAAACACAGATGTTGCCTTTCAAAACACAAATTCCTTCATTGTGTCTGCATATCAAATAACCCCATATGGAGTCCCAGTTCCAGCTTTGACTGCCATCCAACTATCACTGACAGTGTTAATGAAGAGAGAGCAGCATCCAGTTTTTTTGTCTTTGTCTCCTCTCACCAGGGTGACGCACAAACACAGATGCCAACCAACAATACCACTGATCCAGACAGTAATTAGTTGTTCATGACTCCCTGAAATGTAGCTGGCCCGCCTGCTGTGCCTTCCAGTCTGCTACCAGCGGAGCAGACAGTCATGTAAACACCGATTCACATGGAATTAGTCTGTAATGCGCCAGCCTAATTTTACACAAAAACCCTTATCAAATCCTGAGATTAAACTGAGGCTGTAATAACCTGCCACTACTTAGCGTTATTACTTCGTGACTAATCTTATTATAATGTCCAGTAATTAAACATAGATTGTCAGGTCATCTTATACACACAAAACTCTTATGTTGGACATCAGCATATTAAAGTGGCAAATTTTATTCAAAACAATTTAGCAGCAGAAACAACCCTAAAAGAATCTGTCTGTAGATGCTGCGGGTTGTTTCAGTCTGCCATATAAATCGCAGAGGAAGTCACACTGCTTCAGTCATTGCTCTCTACTGTGGAAATAACACAGATAGACTTTAATATAAACAGAAATGAGTGACATTTAAGACAAGTTTGTAGGCTCCAACATTATCGTGCATGTGTATTATTCCATCCGTCTTTATCATCTTTTCATTTCCGCCTTTTGGCTACTTTAAAGTCACGGAGGTGCCGGCCACCGCCTTGATTTGTTGCCGTGCATTGTGCTTTCATATTATGCGTGAGACTGCATCTACTGTATTTCTCTTCTTCTAAACATCGGCAATCTCTCCTTCCTATCACTCTCATCTTTATTTCCTGTAAATCTTTATGGCAAGCTGTTTACAAAGTTGACATTCAGTGCTTAAAAATGTGTGGGATTTTATTAATCCGCTTACTTCTCCTTTATCTTCATCTCTTCTCTTTATTCAAGGCCTGTTGAATTATAGTTGCAAACAGAAGTTTAAAAGCATATTTTATGTGTATATAAGTATATATATATCTATAGATCTATAGATATATATCTATAGATATATATATA